>JAUJYV010002214.1:0-13412 GCA_033995625.1 Ophyiulus pilosus
TTAAAAATAGGGAAAGTCGTGAAATGTACAATCGAAACCTCTATATTTGTCATTATTAATCAGTTCCTGGGAGATTAACAAATCTGGTTAATCTGGTTTTTTCCATATTAATTAACTAAGATTCTATTAATCATGGGATTGTTGTTTGTAAATCCAAAAAGGCGAGATATATTTATCACAACCGAAGTTTATTTCTGTATAACATATGATTTTTGCTGTATTATGTGTGCAGTAGATTTAATCGCGACCAACTCCAAATACGAGTACGGCATTTTTTTTTAAAAAAAGAATTAACTTAATCAAAGGACTTTAAACTGACAATGATCACATGAGCTAGGCACTCGATTTCTGCGTGACGTAACTATTATGTGCAACGTCCATTCTTTTGGTAAGATTTGTTCTCTTGTAGGCGGTGACAGCTCATTTAAATGTCATTTGATGGTTTTCTTGGAATAAACCCTAAATAATCTCAAACCTGAAGGGCAGGTTTTCAACGCCCAATGGCACGTATTAGCCATTTTGAGCTTGTTTGTGAAAATGAGATTATGGCAAGATTTTGTAAGGGTTTTATGATGACTTTTAAGGTTTCTTGCCTTTGTCATCGATGCAGTCATGCTGTTGACTACTTTTAAATGGCTAAATCTGCTGGACACAGTGAAGAAGCAAGGCGTTACTCGTCACTTTAAACTTTCTTAATATTCTTATTTGTCAAACTCATTATTAACACTGGGTTCATCGGGGTGCTGTTCCACCATGAGTAAAAAGTAAGTGACGTATCTCTCATTTCAAAGATGTGTTTAATTATACATTTGTTGGCACATGTCATTGAGGTTCTCTTTCTGAATATACATTCAGTTAACTTCATAATGGTCCAATTTTTGTTATGCTCATATTCGCGCATTTCTGTTAAACACATTAATGGACAAATGTTTGACGAATGCGCTCTGTTGGCGAAAATTTTAATAGGTCTTATTCAAATCTTCATTTTTTGTTAGTTTCGGATGTTTTCAAATGACATCTTTTTAGTTTTTGATTTTTGTCAATTTCCCCATACGCGTAGCCAAACGTGTTTCAATTTCTCAATGGTTGACTTTTTGTCACCGCAGTCATCCATCAGTTTGTTTTTCGACACGGTGGGCTTTCATATTAGTTTATGGTTGTTTTTCAAATGTCATCACTCCCTGCAGCCGGCTAAAATTCGAGGAAAAATGGGCTCCGTGCATAGGACTGAATGAAAAGATGTCGGGGATTTCAGTTGACATTTCCAAAGTACCATTTTTTTTTTCATGAAGGCTGTCTGTTTATTTTTTATTTTTTTACATCCCAGAGTGCGTAGGTACCCGAGCGCACCGAATGCATTCATCTTCCTCCAATTTTCCTCGTCCCTATGGTTTTTTTTGTTTGTATTTTTTTTTTTTTCTGGCAACAAATGTCAGAAACGTTGACGTCGGAAATCCTATGGAAACAGCAGATGCAGCAGATTTCGATTGAAAAGTTAAACTTCAAAAATGTTTGCGATGCTTCCCTAAAGTTTTCCGTTGGACAAGTCCTACAAAAAATGCTCAAGAATGCTTCGGAATGTATTGGACAGACAGTCGAAATGCATTTTATTGATGCACCACTTTGGCAAGAGAGAGGACGATCAACAACAATTTTATGGGATCAAAGCATTTGAAATATTTTAGATTCAGGTTGTTAGGGACACTTAAAAACTTTTGTGTAAAAAGTATGTGTCTTGTATCCAGAAATCGGATACAACTGGAGATATGCGTGTATCACCATAGGTGTTCGTATATCCCTTTGAAGAAGTTTCGGGACGTTCTTTTTGAATGACCCCTGTGGCAATTCAACAGCTTAATACCTGGCTACTCGTAACAATTCAAATTCTAAGAAGGGTGTATACTTGGATATATATATATATAGTTTAAGGCTATTCTGTGGTCAAACACGGCCCAACTAAACTTTGTGTACGTGTCCATATAATGCTTTACCACATGTCACTATGTAGATGTTGTACAGCATGTCTTTGACAAATCCAATTCGACAGCACTGAAAACGTAACTTTAAAGTGTGTTTGGCTACAACACAGAATATAGGTTGCCATTTCCACATTTTGTATATCTGGCCCAATTATTATAATCTCGCGTCGAGTTTTTGTTTCCGCTTCATTAAGCAGATTATAACGCGACCGTCGTTGATCCGAGTTTAGGGATCAATTAAGGTGACATCAGTGCGGATTTTATCTGTGTTTCAGCGTTTTGTGAGGATTCAATCTCATTAATAGTTGGCTCGATGAGAGTTCATGTAGGCATATCCTAATTTGAGCTTAATGAGAGTTGCGAGGCTTCGTCCGCTACAATCCCATCTTTTCTCGGATCTGGGTTAGAAAGTGAAATCGAATCGGAATCGACATTAAGCTACATCCAGGAAATCATTAAACTTTTCCACTACATTTGTAGAGATGATACAGCGTGCATGGACCAAATACCAGATGAGTTTCATATTCAAAAGCCAAAATGCTACAAACGTCTTGGATTGTACAGTTGCAACAATTGCGTAAATGTTGTCGATTCTTGGCTGTATATAAGGCATAATCCGTTTAAATGCCCATATAAGGGGCTAAAACTTTAGGCGGGATTGCGTAACTGATTCCTGGGTGGATATGCCTCTTATATGTGAAATAGCATATTAGAAATTGTACATATAACCTTATTGGGATATACTCGTGTTCATAATTGACCCTGTATACTTTTTCCGCAGATTCTAAAATCAATTTAAGTATCTCTAGACAATGCTTTGGTTTTTTAATTTTTGGAAGCATTGTGGAGCACTCGTACTTCCACAATGAGGTGTTCATATGAACTACAAAGTACTAGTGCTTAGTTTGTGTGTGTGTGGAATACAAAACCACAAAACGGTCATAAAGTCTTATATGTAGTAAGTCGACAATTGCCTGTACAGAAGATATAATATTCGTGCTAAACTGTACACTTTCGAAATTTATAACCTGGGGAGGTTTATTCATTGGACAAATTTACTGATGTTATAAAACTATTTATAGACAACGTTCATGTTGACGTGGACACTGTTAAATTAAACGTTTTCTAGATTTTCAATCGATGATGCAATTTATAACGTTGAAATTGCGAGTATATTCCTGACCTCTGACATATCCCAGTTTCACATAGGTTCAAAAGAGCAAATGAAAAGGGTTTGGATAATGTTGATTGTCGACATAAATATCAGCAATTCTTTTAATTAGTTTTACTTTTTGAGAGCGGCAGTTGGTCTTATTTCTGTTTGATAAGTCAGTTAATTAAAGCTGGCAAACTCGATATAAAAACAAGATTAATTTCTCTCATTTATTATCTGACGTACGATGGGTTTGTTATTGCTTTTTTCGCTATTTGGACATTGACGTAATGCCACCAGAAATGAGTTTCAGTGATAAATATTAATGCGCGTTTAATTACGGTTAATCTCGTCTTTGTGTCGAGTTTTTTTTTATATATATATATTAACGGCTTGTTATTAAAATTAATTTTCGTTTCTCGTTTGTTAGCGCCGATGAGTCGACTGAAAATTCATTTTGCCAAATTAAGAAGAATGTTGATGTTCACCTTTTATATATAATGATCGTTTATTTTTAGCTCATCCTGTCAGCCGTCATGCGAAACTTTATTAAAAAAAATCTGCTATAAGCTATTAACGGAAATTGTGTGAAAAAATGGTGTAAAAATCACGAATGGCGCCCGTTTTTTGTCATCGAATCTTTCATTAAAATCTCGAGAGATTACTAGGGATTTGCTTTGAATCGAATTAAGATTAGTTTTTGATTCGCGAGGAAAAAAATAAAAAACGACAGCGTATTATAACATGCCAATCTTTACCTAAAAAAAATCAAAGATGACAAACACAATAGTCAGACTTTCTTAAAACTGTGAGTTTCCAACTTTGTGCGAATTGTAGGTAACAATTAAGCCACTGTTTTGCGAAATTTTAGTAGATTAAATGTGTATCTCAGTGATATTGACTGGATTCCCTGGAACGTTATCAAGGGTTCCGCAATGTTTTCCACAAAAAAAAAAAAAAATGAATTGCTATTTATTATCTGATGTAGTACTCATTGATGAACAAGCTAGTATCATTTTATCAATTGCTATGATACACAATTCAGTCATAATCTTATTTAAAGAAAATTAGTAGGAATGAAAAAGTTCTGCTAACTTTTTGTTATTCAAACATCGTATTATAGTTTCCAATTTGAAATATTTAAATATACATGATTGGATACTCTGTAGTGCTTAGCCCAAATAAATGTCCATTCCCATAATTTATTCTATGCGATTCTACCTTATAATTTACAGTTTATAATTTACTTCTACTAATAATGGTAAATTAAACTTGTTTTATTTGTTTAAAGTTATTCGTCAGATATAGTTTCATGTTGTTTAGCGGTTGTATGTCAGGCTGTTCAGGCAGTATTATATTCACCCTTTACATTCCTACATTAGCCCAAGCAGCAGCTTGTAGTAGTGAGTGTTGGCATATACTCCATTAACAATTCATGTTTGGAGTCGGTGAGCTTCTTTCATCACCTTTATACTCAATTTTAATACCTGGAGTAATCAATTTGGAGAACCGTAGAGGAATAATGCGGCCACCGAAGTTATCATCATAAAAATGAGGGCAGAATAATGTACCTACATCTACTTAATTATTGAATTCATCTCTGTTGAATGAACCCAATTTGTTACGCACCAATACTATATTTCTTAAGCCAAAACCCCGAAATTGGCCATTATTTATTTATTTTTTTCTTTGCGTAATACTATTTTCTGTTAGGACCATTGTGATGGATCCATGTCATTGCTCATGTTTGAGCGCTTGATTCAATTTAAAAACGACCAATTCTTGGATAATGATTGCATTTTTGTATCTTAATGCTGTATGAAACATTTACAAAGATCAATTTGGAAATCTACTGCAGTTTTATCATTTTCCAGTTGATTAATTTTACAAATTAAGCATTTTATTTCAATATCAATGTTGAATTGAATTCGGATAAAACAGATTATAGTAACAAATGCAATCCATTAGCTATATGAACAAATGACTACATTATGTGCTTATGTTTATATTGATGTTGTTCAAATATCTCCAGCGTTTCATATGCCCATACCTGGCAAATCAATTCACATAATTGGTAAACCTGAACAGTGCCTGTAAATCTATACATACAAGTATGACCAAAACATAATCTTATTCCGGGATCTCTGGTTTCGAAACAAGTATCGGATATGCAGTATTTACTATTTTGACCTTAGTTGGTTTTTAGGCAAATGCAAGTATAGTAGATCTTGGGATTCAATATTAGGCAAGTTCCATCTTATTCTTGCTATCTGGTAATATTGCAAATCCCGATCTACATACGTATGTGACATGTTCTTAGGGCTCGTAACATGAACACCACTGAGCAAAGCAATCAACTCCCAGAGCCAAGATGACTACCAAGGATCCCTTGCTCAATGATTCTATTAGTCTCCAGGGTACTTATGGTGACTTTGAAAAAACATGAAGTGATAATGTTTTTGCCGTAGCTCTTTTTGTAGTAATTTGGAGTACTTCTAAACTTCTAATTCGTTGTCATTAATTATTGTAATATTTTTTCCCCTTAATTCTCGTTTTTTGTCTTGCCCATGCACGGCGTAGGAGGAGACGCTTGCTCCCCACTCTTAATCGGCCATCTGACACTTAGGTTTGTCATTTCATCCCTCGCGTTGGCATGGTAACTAACTGACGTCATTAGGCACTTTGCTTCGCCTGGGCAGAGCATGTATCCCTCGGGGTTCCTTCCTTACCCTCCCACTTCCGTTCGGTAGCACTATACTACTACGCTTTTCCAGGAAGCACCATCGAATTTCTCTTTAAAATTTCATGCACTAACTTGTGCTTTACATTGAGTACACATGTTGACCTATACGCATCCTCCAATAGCTCTGACATCCTGTTCGGTACATTCTCGTAATAGTAAACAAGGGTATGCATTCTTGGTCTTCAGTGGCCATTATGTTCCTATCGAAACTCACCGTGAAATGCATCGATCTTTGTTGAAACTTCACCTGTATTCCCTCGACGTTGCTGAGTTTTCAAATATTTCCGGAACCTTTTTCGGATCGCTAAGAGAGTAGTTTTAGCGAACGTTTTTCCTACGTATAGTTTCTACTAAAATCCTTTTGTTTCTGCGCCAGAATGTGCATATAGTACACGAAGTTTTCCATTTTTTTCTCTCCTGTGGCTTCACGGGAATTCAATTTGTCCTTCTCTGTCAGAGTATTGTCACTCATTCACAGTAAGCACATTGACTGTAATATCTCGAACATAGCCGTACAGTGAACACAACGACTACCATAATAGATACCTTTCACAACAAAATCTACAAAATATAACCATCTACTTCACATCCTTTGTAGAAGCTGACAAAGAATTTTTTGAAAGGTAACATTTAGAAAAAAAAAAAGTGAATCTTTCTGAATACGATAATGTGTTGCCTTCAAACATCGACACACTTGTGGACCTGACGACTAGCAATTTGAGTATCATCTACTTAAGTAATGGATGACCAAGTGGTTAAAATATAAATTTGTAAAAAAATGTTAAGAATCAGGTTTTTTCAAGTCTTAATGAGTATTAAATTTGATGAGTTACTATAGAGTATATGAGTATATATGAGAATACTATTGATTTCGTGTGATGTACTTCGTGTATTTTGATAGCTATGAGGAAAATAAACCTAAAACCACTGGCCATCGATTCTTTATGCTCGATTTAATTATTCATTAATTTAGTTTTGTTATTATATACCCCGGTGGAAAAACATTGGAATTACATTTGAAAACAGGAGACCTAGTACGAGTATAATCCTATATGTTTCAAACGTTATGTTTACATTGCAATTCCACTTATAGCTACAGGCAATGGTCGTTTATATCAGCCTACTCAAATTTTAATTAGGCACGGTATGTAAATAAAAAAATATAAAATAAACGTTTAATTTAATATTAATCTAATATTGATATTATGAAGTTCATGTAGCCTATATTTGGATTTCTATTTTTCTGTCTCGCACGCAATAGAAATCCTTTAAAGACATGACATGTTAAGAACATTTTGAATACCATCAAACGTGGATACTTTGGGTCAGTTCTCGGTGTTTTTATTTTTTTGGAATTCTAAAAACGTGTTCAAGATTTACGACCCGAAACTGACCAGGTCAAATAGAATCAACCCTCCTCTTTCAGAATATGGCATTATTTTTACTGTCGGATTAACAGGTGCAGGGGTATTCTCATCCATTTCTGTGCCAAAGTTACCCCATCCATCATGTGGGGTTACTTTGGGCCAGTGCATGATGTTCATATGGATAGTAGTGAAGTCATGTAGGAACCACTATATTTACCTGTTTTATTAACGGTGGTTTTTAGAATTTTGAGAAGACTATCATTGATCCAAAGCATCCACATTTTACTGTACACGTTAATAATTGTGTGATGTTAAATTTGGTGCCTTAAAATATTAATACCTACCTTACTGTCAGGTGCGGTCGTGTAAGAAGTAGATTCAGTATGTAGTTTCTTTAATTATCAATAGTTTTCTGCAAATTTGTAACAAGGCTTTTAAAAGAACTATATCACGGTAATTACAAAATTGCTAATTTGTCTTGACAATCCTATTAAGTATTGCATAATTTTCCGTGTAAATGAACCTGGTTTCGTTTCCTGAACAAGTCTCCTAAGGACGATTATGATTACGAATGTCTTAATTGTTTTTTGCTATTTGCTGGAAAGGGATATAATTAGCATACACATTGTGCATATTTTCCCAAGATTGCACACTAAAAATCCTTTGTTTTCTTGGCAATGACGTTTTGCCACTTTTGGCAATTTTCTAAGACATTTTTGTAAGCCGATTGGTAAATAGGGATTTCATTAAAGATGTAAACTTAGCAAATATACTTTGCACTATAATTGAGACTGGATTTAAGCTGTTCGCTTGGGAATACGTTGGCATTAATTTCATTTTGTAAAGAATATAAAAATTGGGACAACGCCATATTTGGACTAGCTTCACAAGTATAGTAACAGCAGTAAACATGGCGGTTTAAAAATCGCTCGATACTTAAGCCATTTATCAAAATAACACAGCTGTTATTTATTGTTTCCGAAAACAATAACAACGACCCATGGATATCAATTTGAAATTAATTTTAACTGATAAATTAAATATGCTATTAAGTGTAACCAACCAGGATAGATATAAGAGAGGTTCTACTGTATTATTATTAGTTTAAGTATAGTTATTAATCGAAATACAGTTGCAAACAATTAGCAATTAGGGTATTGGCTTTTAATCTCTTTAACCTTGCATCCGGAGTGTTCGACTTTAATTAATTATTAAACTCCCGCAGCACACATTCAAACGTGTGCTTTTTAATTAGACGTTTTGTCATTTTAGTTTGATATTAAAGTAAGTTTTGCCACCTTTTTGCGGTTATCAACTTGTTCCCTTTCATGTTACCGCTTTTGTGATTGTACTGCGTTTGTTACATTAATCGTTAGGCCTACACGAACACGTGATGTTGTTGGCTCAAGCATTTTAATAATAAATATAACAATAATACCTCCGCAATAACCTAATTACGGGATCTGTAGCGATGTCCACCGTAGCGCCCCCTATGCCCTCTTACCCTCGGTTGGTTTTTAACCGTAAAACGGTTTATTCCGCTGTCTTCGCACTCATTCGATCGCAGTTTTGCGAAAGCTTATTACGTGTGACATTCATTAATAATTTGCGTCGCCTGCGACAAAAGCTCGCATGGGTCGAAATCCAATAACAAGGATTATATATTAAATGAAAAATGCTAGGGAGTATATTAAGAAGATGAAAGTGGAGGGGAAGTGACGTCATAGGTTACCTTCATCGCTGGTGATTTCTTGGGTTGGTTGTATCTCATCCTTCCTCGACATTTGACTCCTTCAGATTCAGGGTTAAATCCATATATAAAAAAGAAAAAATCTCTTGTTATGACGAAGCTCAACCTTAATTATGACCCTATTTTATAAATAAGTAATCACTTCTGATAATAGTGTGGTGATATAAAACTCTTAAAATAGTAATGTGATTTTGTTTTACAAATAATGTCATCGCAGAAATGGCCTTTGAGATTTTCTCTGACCTGCGCAAATGAATTCATATTTTGGCAACATTGTGGTTTGAAGCGATTTTGTTATTAGAATAGGCTCGGTTTAGAGAAATTGCTTAAAATAGTGCCGTTTCAGCAATATTCTGCGTGGCACACTGGCTTATGTGAAGCATCCAGCAGAATAAAACTGAGCTTTTGAGCTATGGTTTGCGGAGCGCAAACGCTGACAATAAGTCCCCTAGATTACCATGGGGCTTCTGCAGACTGAAGCGTCACGATAAACCAACTATCGAGTTACTCCAGTATTGCGTTATATTTATTATGAATTCTCGTGTTTCTTGGTATTTCCTTCATTTTGGGGAAGCGATCGATGCGCAATTTGCCAAATGATGTGAAATCTCCCTTTTTCTATTTCCGTTATCTGTAATGAGCCTTCAACTTATTCATTCATGAATGCCCTCTTTTTGTGCCTTATGGAATAGTTTCAGCCCTGGTCTTTGAACTGAAAAATTCTTTGCAATATGTGACGTTTGATCTGTTAACATTTGGTGAACATGTTGCAATAGAAACTTTCAGGATGGGAAAAATGGTGTATGGCACATACATGGGAAATGTCATATATGAACATTAACGTACATCAGAATTTGGACATATTCACGAAGAGGCCAGTTTTATTAAAAATCCTTATTAATAGGGTATATAACAAATGACGAGGTAAAATGTAGGTGTAAATTCATAATCTGTAATAAAAAACACGATTGCCCTGTCCTTTCACGTTCTCAGACTGTGGATGGACATTTAATGTCCATATATGCACTATGCATAATTTATCCACCCAGGATCAACTCAAAATGAAACAAACCGTGTATTATTGCAGTTAAATTTACTTTTTTAATGGGCGAGCATATGCAGAGTATAGATTATGACGTCATGGCAGCAATCCTTGGCCGCCATTGCAAGTATCACCGTTTTGGCGGGGAATTTGAAATTTGAATTTCAAATCAATAATTTTTGCCCTTCCAATTATCACCTGGCCAAATTATGAATATCAATCGTCTAGTTGGAGTATAGAGATTGATTTTCCATCATAAAGTAGAATTGGTTAAAAAAAAAACAATTAGAGATTCCACCATTACGAGCAATTTCATCATGTTTTTGTTATTGTCAGGCTGAGGTCGAATAACAAATGAATTTAACCCCAAACTGTGCTAAATAAATTAAAATATTACAAACATAAGAAGAAAGATAAAATGCTTTTTAGTGTTTCAATGTAAAATTATTGAGGTAGTTCTCTGGAGATGGCGTATCAAGTGCGTTATATCTATGGAAGCAATTGCCTTTGTTTTTATTTAATTTTCTTAAATAACTTAAGTAATGTTCGTTAGTAGATGCCAATAATTTGCATTTTAGATGCAATATAGGGTTAATGAATAATTCATCGTTTGGGGGCTTCACAATTAAATCAACTTCCCCTATATTTTCTGTAAGATGAGCGTTATGAGATGAAATGTAAAAACAATTTGGCTCTACTATAAATATATACACACACACCAACGTATTACTTAAATTGCATTTTATCTCTAGCAACATTTCTAGGGGTGCATTTAATGCAAATGAAAGTGAGGGTCACGACACGAGTGTTTCGCGTGACGTAAGTCAAACAACAGCCTGAAAGGCAGTTTCGTATTTGAATTTAGCCGATATAAATGTGATGAAATTTGTTTTCTAGCATATGTATACTATGAGCGCTGACTTTGGTATATTTGAAATTTAAATTTTGTGTAGTATTACTGTAGCGCTTGATTAATGCATACATATTGCATGAGGTTATGAAAGAGTTCACATATTGTGCTGAATTTGCGAAACGTCCATCCTCGCTGCATTTGGGAAATCATCCTTGGCCAATTAATTTTTAATATCAGCCTGTACTGTATATATATGGCACATATACTGTATGTACAGGGTGAGATGTCGATTTACAGGGTATCCAGTCGCCTTGAAAGCAGGGAAAGTCGGGAAATGTACTTGGAATTCATATTTAACATACATGTATGTTGGTGCTTCACTCTTTGGGGTAAAATATTGTGGTAATTAATTGATCGTGGATGGAAGATTTTGGAATTTTATGTGATGAGCCTTGAAATCCTTGAATATGCTTACATTTATTTCGGCAGGATTGCTGAACACCCTAATTTATGAATACTTTTTTTTCTTTAAAGCAGGATTGTAGAATGTGAAATTTTTGTTGTTATATAGTATGTATAATGCTGATACAATTATAATTTAGGGAGTAGCTGTTTTGACTAACTAGTTTCGCTAAAAAACAGTATTTAAATATTTCAACTTGTTTAAGAGTAATTATGAAAAACATGTTTCATTTATGTTGGAAAATATTACTTTGTTGCATGTCGATTTAATATACTGTACCCTGTATTGGATATGTAAGTATGCTTTAATAAGACATTTTTAAATATAAAAAAGCCTTTTTTAATTAATCAGCCGTTGCTCAGAAGCTTGAGCTAATGCCAGATTTTGCTAAAATAAATTTAGGCTTATGCGTTCAGTTTGAGGTGGTATTTTTTGTTAAGGAGGGGGATGATAAGAAAACTGAAAGCAGATACGATGCAAATGTACCAAAGTTTTCTTTTCATTTCATGATTTTTGTATAAATTTCTCATTTAAGCGTGTAACAAGGCCCGATTTTATTAATATCATATGCAATATTTTGCAAATGGCTGTTTTATGGCTGTTTTACAATTTCTGATGTATGAAAGTTATCATCTTGGTTTCAAACGCTATGCTACATGTACTTTAAACATCTAGCGTGTTGACGGTCATATTTAGTGTAAGGTCTAATGGATTTACTTTATTTTTTATCATTTCTTATCCTTTACGTTTTTGCGAGTGGAGTGCTTTTTTTTTCATTGCACTATTTACTAAATTGCAAATATTTCGAGAGTATTACGAGTACATCGCAGATGCAATTTATTACTACCATACTGGACAATAAGCACAAGGTGTCCTTAAACTGCTTACAATTTAATGTAAAGCAATTAAAATTGACCCTTTATTATTCGGCATAAAAGTTAGCTCAAAACTTTCAATCTTAATCATTTTTTCTGCTAAAACTCGTATTGAGAAATGAGAATAGATTATCGTGTACATGACTTGTATTAAGCATTTAAAATTTATGGATTGCTCGTACTTGCTCTATTTTATATGAATATATCTTTTGACAACTGACTTTCAAATATTTATCTGAGATTTCTTGGAAAATGGGATGCATCGTCATGTCAAATACATTAAAAGATCTTTATCACGATTTGGCTGATGGATGGACGCCTTTTTCGTGTATTTTATTGTAACTAATGTAAGGAGTTCCGAGTGCAACCCTCGTGTTTTTATCGCACTTTTTTCTATGTAAAAAAATACTGCTTTTATTATATGCTTTAATAGTGTTATTCAAAGCTAGCTGAGTGGGTCTTGACACGATCTCGTTTATCATGACCAACACTAAACTGTCACTCAGCATCAGAAAATCAGCATTTTTATTTCAGCCTCGAAAACATACTTGTTTATACGCCTCTAATAACCAATTTTTTACGCTCTTCAGCTATCGCTGATTGTTAATTTAATATTATAGGTTCGCGGTTGAACAGCTTAAGATATTTAGCTATGCGGAAATTGGTTGTTTTACATACTGAGCAGCGTAAAAATCCAAACTACTGAATATAAGATTTGTTACAGTTGAGTCTCTTTCTTAGCTGACTCCCTCTTATCCGGCTCTCATTCTTAACCAGTGGTTTCAGAAGTGTACAGAAAATAAAATTACGCTTAGGTGCCGTGCAGCGAGACGGGTGCTTAATTGGAAATTTATAGGATAGGCCTTTGTATATTCTATCACATTTTCCGGACACCCTACTTTTTAAAAATAAATAAAATAAAATTGAGGATGTATATGAGTGGGAGGGGGTTTTGGGGCCAAATGGACGCCGTGTGGACGGGGTAGGGGTAAACATTTGAAGGAATTTCGGAGACGTCCTTATTGAATGGCCCTTAGCTTTTTATCGAATGTCATGATATGTGTACTGTGCATACAGCAAAAAATTCATTGGACACAATTTTCACAAATTATAAAAAAATAATGCCTCATTTTGAAAATATATGAATTACTAATCAATAGTACAGGATATAAATAATAAATTAATAT
>JAUJYV010002215.1:0-13408 GCA_033995625.1 Ophyiulus pilosus
AACCATGTTTTCAACTCCAGATCCCAACCATGTTTTTAACTCCAGATCCCAACCATGTTTTCAACTCCAGATCCCAACCATGTTTTCAACTCCATATCCCAACCATGTTTTCAACTCCAGATTTGAACAGTTTTAAACTACTTGACGGTCAACACATTCCAAAACCGCTTGAAAGCAATTCTAAAAAACCTCGCTAGTTGGTCACGTGCCCTCGTCATCGCCCACGGTGGCTCTGGACACCCAAAACCATCGCCGTGTGGGGTAACACCATGTCCGCGTGGGTGTTTGCATGGGGACGGGGGCATTATAAATCTCTGCAGCAGGAGACGACAGGCCCCTGCATCCACTTGACAGAGGGATGTCTGGACAGTGTGCAGCGCCCCCTACGTGCACGACCCCACGCGGGGGTTGCAACACTGATTAAGGGCGCATTAACACCCGGCCTCCTATCGCCATCTTGGGTCCCCCAACGTCCCTCTTCTTATCTTATTTATCTGGCGGTTTTACAATGCCCTAAAACGTTAAAACCAAAGGACGGCATCCAGACCCAACATGCTTTTAGTAGGCCCCTTTGACAAGGGGTCACCGATTTTGTTTACAGATTACGGCCCTTGTTCGGTCTTTAATGGCCACTAAATGCAGCTTTAGAGCTGGTAATCGCTGGATGGCCCCTTGTTTTGGCAAACGCTCCATTTTGGTTAACACTGGCACTTAACTAGCTGCTGATCAACTTAAATTGGATAATGGGCCGTTAATGGCCCTAACACACAACGTTGGGCCAATATTGGATTTTGGTTGGCAACGCTGGTGAATCGTTGGCAGTTGGCAAGTGCTAGTGTTGCCAATCGATGGTTTTATGTTGGTAGTCAACATTGGAGTTTGGTTGCCAATTTTGACAGTCAGCATTGGACCAATATGGTAAATGGTAGAGTTGCCAATTGTTGGCTTTAGGTTGCCCAACTACCAAATTGGACTAACGTTGTTAAGCAAAATCCAGCGTTGACTGCCAACATAAAACCATCGATTGGCAACTCCATAATTTGCCAATGTTGCCAACCAAAATTCAAAGTTGACTGCCAACATAAACCATATGATTGGCAACTCTACCATTCGTAAATGTTAGTTACCAACTGCCAACTATTCGCCAACGTTGCCTGTCAAAATCCAACGTTTGGCAACTCTACCATTTGCCAACGTAGGGCCAGCGCTAGCTGTCCAACTGAGGCAACTGACAAAGTTTCACCAACGTTGCCAACCAAACTCAAATGTTGACAGCCAACATAAAACCAACGATTGGCAACTTCACCATTTGCCAACGTTGGCCGACGTTCATGAGCCAACTGTCAAGGTTTCACCAATGTTGCCAATCAAAATCCAACGTTGACTGCCAACATAAAACCAACGATTGGCAACTCCATAATTTGCCAATGTTGGACCAATGTTGCCAATCAAAATTCAAAGTTGACAGCTAACATAAAACCAACGATTGGCAACTTCACCATTTTCCAACGTTGGCCCAACCGCACCAATGTTCATGAGCCAACTGTCAAGGTTTCACCAATGTTGCCAATCAAAATCCAACGTTGACTGCAACATTGGCTCAACTTTGACAAATGTCAGTTGCCAATCGTTGGTTTTAGGTTGACAGTCAACATTGTGCAAACGTTGGATTTTGGTTGGCAACGTTGGCAGTTGTCAACCTGCAGCATTGGCAAATGGTAAAGTTGCCTATCGTAAGTTTTATGTTGGCCGTCAACGTCAGGCCTTAAGACATAGATGCAGACATGGTCGCCTACCCTCAGGAAGGGTAACAGGTGACCCCAGCTTGACCCTCGGGTGGACCCAGACCTCCCCAGGCGCAGAAACCCAATTGATCTGAATTTTATTGATCGGGAGAGCAGGATGAAAGATGAGGGGTCAAAAGTTGCCAAATTCCACGGGGGTTTCGAGGACCCCCTAACGGTTAGGGGACGATTTTTGTAATCCACACCTCGACCCCAGGGTCCGCCACTAATTTATGGGCCATCAGACTGGACACCAGTCCCACAACTTAATCAGACTTGGGCGTACCCGCTTAATTGCACAGCGACGAAAATGTGAAATTAACCGGTTTATGCAATTATCCGGTCACAATTCCATCAAAAGATTCACATGGGGCTTGATCAATGTGGGCATTTATCCGGTTTGTGCACTTAACGGGTTTATGCAATTATCCGGTCACAATTCCATGCAAAAGTTGCACATGGGGCTTGCTTAAATATGTGCATTTATCCGGTTTGTGCAATTAACCAGTCACAATTCGATGCAAAAGTGGCAAATGGGGCTTGCAAAATATGTACATTTATCCGGTTTGTGCAATTAACCGGTTTATGCAATTATCCGGTGACAATTCCATGCAAAAGTTACACATGGGACTTGCTAAATATGTGCATTTATTCGGTTTGTGCAATTAACCGGTTTATGCAATTATCCGGTCATAATTTCATGCAAAACTTGCAAATGGGACTTGCAAAATATGTGCATTTATCCGGTTTTGCAATTAACGGGTTTATGCATCCGGTCACAATTCCATGCAAAAGTTGCACATGGGGATTGCAAAATATGTGCATTTATCCGGTTTGTGCCATTAACCGGTCACAATTCGATGCAAAAGTGGCAATTGGGGCTTGCAAAATATGTGCATTTATCCGGTTTATGCAATTATCCGGTCGCAATTTCATGCAAAAGTTGCACATGAGACTTGCAAAATATATGCGTTTATCCCGTTTGTGCACTTAACTGGTGTGCAATTAAGCGGGTTCGACTTTAAATAAGTAATAAATTGTCAGAAAATTCTAATAAATTATCAGAAAATTAGAAAAAAATTATCAGAAAATTCTAAAAAAAATACCATAAAATTCTAATAAATTAACATAAATTTGTGATAAATTATCATAAAATTAAAAACAAATTAGCATAAAATGCAAATAAATCATAAAATTATTCGCGAAATGAGTGTGTTAAACACAAAACCCCACAAATTTAGCTAATTGCTAATTAGAAAACACAAACTAATTAATTGGTTTGATGGATTGCTTGTGTGCAATGACCATTTGGGCTGACTTTTCGAAATGTCTAGGGGCCATTGTGACCTAACACTCGGGAGGGGACTTTTTCAAAACCGGGCCAAAATGAGGCTTCTGCTGATAGTGTTTACGATTGCTAATTTCACTAATTAACTAAGCTCCTTTTAGCTTTTTGAGACGAATCCAAATCTGATGTGGAAAGAAACCCAGGCGCCCCCCTGGTGGGAAGAGGGAGCCAAGGGCACCCGGGTTCGGCCTTTTTTAACGGCCTAATTACATGGCCCGTTTGTTCTGGGGTTTAAAGGAGACCCAAAAATGTGTCACTGTCCGAACACCAAAATAACGAATGATGAAATAAAGAAATGGGCCGTTTACTGCTTACGGACACACTCAACAGGGCGCTAGAATCGTTGTGTGGGTGGTCTGGTAGTGTTCAAGGGCCCAACGGCACCTAAGGCCAGAAAGGGCCCAGATAGAATTGTAAAGATGCACTGAACAGGGCGCTAGAATTGTTGGGTGGGTGGTCCGGTAGTGTTCAAGGGCCCAACAACATTTTAGGCCATAAAGGGCCCAGATAGAGTTGTAAAGATGCACTGAACAGGGCGCTAGAATTGTTGGGTGGGTGGTCTGGTAGTGTTCAAGGGCCCAACAACATTTTAGGCCAGAAAGGGCCCAGATAGAGTTGTAAAGATGCACTGAACAGGGCGCTATAAATGTCGAGGCACTCTGGTAAGGACGCTAGAATTGTTAGGTGGGTGGGCCGGTAGTGTTCAAGGGCCCAATGACATTTTAGGCCAGAAAGGGCCCAGATAGAATTGTGAAGTGGCACTGAACAGGGCGCTATAAATGTGAAGACACACTGGTTAGGGCGCTAGAATTGTTGGGTGGGTGATCCGGTAGTGTTCAAGGGCCCAACGACATTTTAGGCCAGAAAGGGCCCACATAGAATTGTAAAGATGCACGGAACAGGGCGCTTTAAATGTTAAGGCACACTGGTAAGGGCGCTAAAATTGTCAAGGCACATTTAACAGGGCGCCAAAATAGTAAAGTCACACTGATCAGGGCGCCCAAATAGCAGAAAACACACTGACCAGGGCGCTATAAATGTCAAATAACACTGCCCAGGGCGCTAACATTTTCAGAGCACACTGAACTTGTCAATACTATACTTGTCAAGACACATTTCACAGGGCGCCAAAATAGTGAAACCACCCTGAACAGGGCGCACCAATTGTAAAAACACACAAGGGCGCCTAAACAGCAAGGACACTCTGATCAGGGCGCTAAACTTTTCGAAGAACACTGAACAGGGCGCTATAATTTTCACTTGTCATTTTGTACTTGTCAAGGCACATTTCACAGGGCGCCAAAATAGTAAATCCACACTGAACAGGGCGCACCAATTGTAAAAACACACAAGGGCACCCAAACAGTAAAGACACAATGAACAGGGCGCTATACCACAAAAAGCAAAAATATGTTCTTACCTTCCAGCTTTGGTGACAATCATCTCGGTCCCTAAGTCGTGAAATTCGTCCCACAAGGTCTTCATCTCCAGGGTGGCGGCCACACAGGTCAGTTTAGGATGTATGGGCAGTTTGGGTTCCGGGATCTGGGGCTGCTTGTCCAGGGCCGAATTGGCCCCCACCGCCAGGCACTGGTCAACGACAGACGTGGGAGAACTGGACGAGGAGGAGGAGGAGGAGGAAGACGACGAGGATGGAGACTGTCCCTTCAAAAGGGTCTTTGGTTCGGGGCCGTTGCAAGCCACATCGGCCCCATTCACACCCGTCGCACCCGCGTTCACACTCAGCTGACCATTGTCCTTGGCGCCCTGCTGCAGGTGAAGTCCGGCAAAGGCACTTTGGTAGTCGTGGATCACAGTGCGTACTTTGCTAGCTGCTAGGAGGCAGGCTGAAAAAAAAAGGAGAAAAACGTTATGAGGGGCCCTAGGCGCTAAAATTATAAAGGCACATTGCACAGGGCGCCAAAATAGTTATGGCGCATTATACAAGGCACTATAATTCCCAAGGCACACTGGTAATGGCCCTAACATTGTTGGTTGGTTTGGTGGAGTTTAAGGGCCGAAAGATATCCAAGGTCAGATAGGGCCCTGGCATAAATGTTAAGGTACATTGAACAGGGCGACAAAATTGAAAAGGCTTCCTGGGCAGAGCGTCAAAATAGTAAAGGCACACTGGTAAGGGCGGTAACATAGTTGGTTGGTTGGCTTGGTAGAGTTTAAGGGCTTAAACAGGCACAGAAAGGGCCCAAACATTTATTGTCAAAGCACACTGAACAGGGCGCCAAATTAAAAAAGGCACACTGAATAGGGCGCTAAAACTCCCATGGTATACTGGTAAGGAGGGCTAAAATTGTTGATTGGTTTGGTGGAGTTGAAGGGCCCAAAGATATTCAAGGGCAGAGAGGCCCCAGACCTAAATGTCAAAGCATACTGATCAGGGCGCCAAAATAAAAAAGACACTGAATAAGGCGCTTAAATATCCAAGGCTTACTGGTAAGGGCGCTAAAATTGTTGGTTGGTTGGTTTGGTGGTGTTTAAGGACCCAAAAGCATTCAAGGCCAGAGAGGACCCAGACGTAAAAGTGTTAAGGCACACTGAACAGGGCGCCAAAATAGAAAAGGCACATTAACCATGGTGCTAAAATTTAAAGGCACATTGAACACCAAATTTCCAAAGCACACTGGCAAGGGCGCTAAAATTGTTGGTTGTTTTGGTGGTGTTTAAGGGCCCAAAGACATCCAAGGTTAGAGAGGCCCCAGACATAGATATCGATGCACACTGAACAGGAAACATTGAACAGAGCGTGTAAACCTCTCCTTAAAAAACCGCTATGACAATTTTGGCGCCATTTTCTGTGCCGCCATCTTTTTTTTTTCTGTTTTTGTTATTTTAGCCCTCGTGTTGGAAATTAAGTGGAATTGTGTGTAGAAACAAGTGGAAATTTGGTTTAACAAATATTTGTGGTGTATAGGTGTTGATGCGCGATGCGTGCCATGGGCTACAGGAGGACATCTTTCAGTCTGTATATCATTTGTTCCGGATGATCCCTCCGTCATGCGACCTATATGCAGGTCATTATCAGCATGATGACAGAAAAACTCACGATTTCTTTCCAGATAAAATCACTAATATTGCATGGCCCGAAGAAGGATGTCCTCGTAGGTGTTACTACTTCAATCGTCGGCCCCATCCTCGGCTTCCGACAAGCCTATTCGCCATGTCTGCACTTGCTCGGGCCGATATACGCATTCTAAACCCGGCAGAAAATCTACTGCACTTTATTCAAATTAACTGCAGAATTTTTTGCAGTAAAGTGTATATAATGGCAGAAAAAACTGCACTTATGCCCTATTCCCACCGAACCTAAAATTATCGGCTACCGGCAAGCCTATTCGCCAGGTCTACACTTGCTCGGGCCGATATACGCATTTTAAACCCGGCAGAAAATCTACTGCACTTTATTCAAATGAACTGCAGAATTTTTTTGCAGTAAAGTGCATAAAATGGCAGGAAAACTCGTTTTTTTTTGTTTCATTATACACCAGAAAAACTGCCCTTATGCCCTATTCCCACCGAACCTAAAATGCTCGGATTTCCGTCTGCTAGCAGATGATTTCTCACACTGTTGCTAAGGTGGCATTCTGCTGAGCAGAAAAACCACGCACATATGGTCTGCTCACCGGAACTCATAATGATGAAACTCGTGATATTATTTCTTGCTAGAACACCAATTAGCAAGAGCGCCGTTGCCGTAATTAGTCAGCCTACTGTCGGTTTGGTGGGAATGCACGGAATGGTCATCAACCGAAGTTGCGCTATCTGCTGGCATACTTTCGAAGCGTTTTAGGTTAGGTGGGAATAATGCCCTATTCCCACAGCACCAAAAATCCTCGGATTTCCGTCTGCTAGCGTAATATTTCATGCCCATATGATCTGCTCACCGGAACTCATGATGAAACTCGTGATATTATTTCTTGATTGAACACCAATTAGCAAGAGCGCCGTTGCCATAATTAGTCAGCCTACTGTCGGTTTGGTGGGAATGCACGGAATGGTCATCAACCGAAGTTGCGCTGTCTGCTGGCATACTTTCCGAGCATTTTAGGTTAGGTGGGAATAATGCCCTATTCCCACAGCACCAAAAATCCTCGGATTTCTGTCTGCTAGCGGAATATTTCAATCTGAGCATGCGCACTGGTGCTAGGGTGCCATTCCGCTGAGCGGAAAAACAACGCCCATGTGGTCTGCTCACCGGAACAAGCGGAAATAAAACACGTGCACTGAAATCTCGAAGGTAAGTTGCATTAAATTAAATGAAGAAACTCGTAAGAGCGCCGTTGCTGTAATTAGTCAACCTACTGTCGGCTTGGTGGGAATGGTCATCAACCGAAGTTGTGCCATCTGCTGCCCTTCTCCGTTTCTTATGGTTTTTGTAATCCGCAAACATGGGATGCTGACGATATTGTACTCGGAACTTTAAAATATCAAATGCGAGTCGAACCCTACACAGTACAAAAAGATTCCGTAAAAGTTACGGAAAACTGCCGCCAGCAGAATTAACAGGATTGTTTCGCGAAACGTACGGATTTCTGTAAATGTGTTGCCATAACACTAACGTAAAAATAATGGAAGAAACTATGAAAATAACAGAATAGCTCCACATTAGTCCTGTAGTTTTTTTATTTGTCACTAGGGGCCACATCCAAATTTCCAATCACATCTTTTCTAACTTGGCATTTGCTTGGAAACAACTGTGGAAAACATGGGAAAACCCCTTTCAAGACCATCTGACCCAGTTCATCTGATTGAAAAGCTGATAGCATACCCACTATCCCACCTAAAGCTCAGTAACCCAACACCATTGAATTCCAAGTAAAGTGTGGAATGTATGGAATGTAGAAACTGGTTTTCTTTGTTCATCATACCATAAAGTGTGAAATGTATGGAATGCTGAACCTGGTTTTCTTTGTTCATCATACCATTAAGTGTGGAATGTATGGAATTTTGAAACTGGTTTCTTTGTTCATCATACCATAAAGTGTGGAATGTATGGAATGTTGAAACTGGTTTTCTTTGTTCATCATACCATAAAGTGTGGAATGTAGAAACTGGTTTTCTTTGTTCATCATACCATAAAGTGTGGAATGTATGGAATGTTGAACCTGGTTTTCTTTGTTCATCATACCATAAAGTGTGGAATGTATGGAATGCTGAAACTGGTTTTCTTTGTTCATCATACCATAAAGTGTGGAATGTATGGAATGCTGAACCTGGTTTTCTTTGTTCATCATACCATAGAGTGTGGAATGTATGGAATGCTAAAACTGGTTTTCTTTGTTCATCATACCATAAAGTGTGGAATGTATGGAATGCTGAAACTGGTTTTCTTTGTTCATCATACCATAAAGTGTGGAATGTGTGGAATGCTGAAACTGGTTTTCTTTGTTCATCATACCATAAAGTGTGGAGTATGGAATGCTGAAACTGGTTTTCTTTGTTCATCATACCATTAAGTGTGAAATGTATGGAATGTTGAAACCGGTTTTCTTAGTTCATCACACTATAAAGTGTGGAATGTATGGAATGTTGAAACTGGTTTTCTATGTTCATCATACCATATGACCTGGAATTGGTTTGTTTTCTCAATAGAGGAAGGGCCCCAATTGTGAAGTTCCTTCATCTTGGATAAATGTGAAGGAAATTTCTCGTATTTCCGGTTTACTGGATATTTCCTTCAAATTTTACTCGGCTTTTCCTGTAAAATTTTTCGGATATTTTTATCTGTGCGCGCTAATTCTCAAGTCAAAAGCTTAAGTTTTATTTATGCTAATTAACTTTAACGAATCGTTAAGATCCATTTACACGCATCAGTTACGTGTGACTTTCAGGTCCGTTCAGAACTTCGGAGTCGGAGCGGATGGAAAAACGAACGGTTCTGTGCCGGACGTGTGTAAATGCTTCAACAGAAATCTGTGAAAAGCTATTATAAGTGGAAAGGGAGTGATATTTTTTTTCACTGACACTGAAGAGTTTTCATGGACAGAAATTTCACTGACCGGTCACGTAACGGATACATAATCACATCCGATGGTTTAAACATATCCACTTTTAGATGGTTTGTTTTTGGGAGGTAAAATCTAGGTCCTAAGTTAGGCTACATATTTTAAATATTCATTGGTTTTTTTTGCCTAAATTAACTTAACCTAGGCTTTTTATAGGACCAAGGACCTACAACGTTTATAATTACGAGATGGGAAAAACTGGCAATGAGTTGTCGGCCAAGTGGGACCCTCAAACTTGTCTCACGAGTTATGGCACGTCTATACATGTGAAACGACTTCTATTATTATACAGTCGAACCCGCTTAATTGCACAGCGACCCGCCAAGCCGAAAATGTGCAATTAACCGGTTTATGCAATTATCCGGTCACAATTCCATACAAAAGTTGCACATGGGGGTTGCAAAATATGTGCAATTAAGCGGTTAAGCGAGTTCGACTGTAATTAGATGATCATAATTTGCCTAACCCAACCTAACCTAAGACCTAAGACTTTTTCATAGGCCCAAGGACCTACAACGTTAGTAATTGCGCTATGGAAAAAAACTTTCACTGAGTTGTCGGCCAAGTGGGACCCTTTACATTGGGGACTTTGCCTTACAAGTTGCACTACTTATACATCCATCCCTTAACAATTCCTATAAGGGCCCTTAGCAACTAATCATGCACAAATCTGGTTCTTGTACTCACCTTCCATGTCTTTCATGGGTGAAGAGGCAAACGGATTGTGCTGCTGGGCATGCAGGGTAGTCAGCTGATGCTGGCCTAGCATTCCAGGGGGTCCTTGGGCCCATTCGTAGCAGCAGTCAGTCACCGCATTCTGACCCACACTGCCCACCGACGACGCCTGCTGCAGCTGATGTAATTCCACGTGCTGCTGCTGCTGCAGGAATTCGGCAGAGGAGGAGGTGGACAAGGGTGACCCAGAGGCCGGGCTGCTGGGACCTTCGACGGACATGAGGGCGGCTATGGTGAAACCATGGACAGCACTTTTCCAAGATGTTCCTGATCCTTGGTCTCCTTGGTCGCCTTGGTCGCCTTGGTCAAGAGGTTCTTGCCAATGCTCTTGTTGTTGTTGTTGTTGTTGCTGATGGTGAGCCCCAGTTAGGACCTGTTCCTCTCGGTTGGGACGGGACGCCAGTATGGTGCTAGTCATTCTCCATGCAACGAAATTTCAATAATCTTTCGTCGGCCCAGGGGGGAGGAAGATGCAACAACAGAGGCCGTCAGCAACCAATCGCAGAAATGCTACACCAGGGGGAGAGCTGGTGAGGGGTGGAGGAACGAAAAAGCACGTGGCCACGGACGGGAGATCACGGGTAGAATGTGAAGATGATCGAAGAGGATGGAAAATGTGAGAGTCAGAGGTTCTGGGTGTCGGGCTTTCCTCGACCGTCCAGCGGCAGAAAATTCGGGTGGTTTGCAGGGTCCCTACATCTTCTAGGCTCATGTTATGTAGAAGGGACACTGGACTGTCTGGACACCCCACGGGGGTGAGTTCGGTTTTTTTCTGCATCTTAGGGGCCATTCAAAAAGGAGGTCCCCACCTCTGTCCATTTTATCCATTTTGGCCCATACCCTCCTCATCCCTCATAGACGTCCTTAATATTTTTGAAAAGTAGGGTGTCCAGAAAATGTGTTGGAACATACAAAAACCCTTCTTATAAATTTTCAAGCACCCGTCTCGTTGTCAATTCCACGACATTTCCAGATTTTTCTGATTTATGGAAATTTCCTGACCTAGAAGAGAAATTCCAAAGTATAAAATTGGTGTTAACACAAAAAAATATTTTAAAATACAAAAATTTGCATTTTTATGTCAGAAAATCACATTTTTAATGCAAAAAAAGTGTTTTTACCTCAAAAATCGCAAAAAAGGAACAATTTGTGACATGCAAGCACAAAAGAAGTGCAGTTTGTGAAATAACAGCACAAAGGAAGTGCGATTTGTGACATACAAGCACAAAAGAAGTACAATTTGTGACATAACAGCACAAAGGAAGTGCAATTTGCGACATACTAGCACAAAATAAGTGCACTTTGTGACATACAAGCACAAAGGAAGTGCAATTTGTGACATTACAGCACAAAAGAAGTGCAGTTTGTGACATAACAGCACAGAGGAAGTGCAATTTGTGACATACAAGCACAAAAGAAGTGCAATTTGTGACATTACAGCACAAAAGAAGTGCCGTTTGTGACATAACAGCACAGAGGAAGTGCAATTTGTGACATACAAGCACAAAACAAGTGCAATTTGTGACATAACAGCACAAAGGAAGTGCAATTTGCGACATTACAGCACAAAAGAAGTGCAGTTTGTGACATAACAGCACAAAGGAAGTGCAATTTGTGACATAGCAGCACAAAACAAGTGCAATTTCTGACATACAAGCACAAAGGAAGTGCAATTTGTTACATTACAGCACAAAACAAGTGCAATTTGTGACATACAAGCACAAAACAAGTGTAATTGGTGACATATACAAGCACAAAAGAAGTGCAATTTGTTACATAACAGCACAAAAGAAGTGCAATTTGTGACATACAAGCACAAAAGAAGTGCAATTTGTGACAAACAAGCACAAATGAATTGCAATTTGTGACATAACAGCACAAAAGAAGTGCAATTTGTGACATACAAGCACAAAGGAAGTTCAATTTGTGACCTACAAGCACAAATGAAGTGCAATTTGTGACATTACAGCACAAAACAAGTGCAATTTGTGACATACAAGCACAAAACAAGTGTAATTGGTGACAAAACAGCACAAATGAAGTTCAATTTGTGACATACAAGCACAGAGAAGTGCAATTCCCTTTTATATTTTACCAATTCGGTTTGAAATTTGTAAAATGTCTCACTTTACCCCACGTCTCACTTCTCCCCTATAAGACAAGTAGTGCTAATAAGCTGTTATAGGGCTAGAGTTGGCGCTCATTTTTTAGTGTTTTGGCGCTATTTTTTTGCTGCTTCGTCGATCATCGGTATAACACAAAAAAGCCTCGGCGTCAGGTTGGCCTGCCAATAATATATTAAACCCAATTAAGGCCTGATAACGGCGCCATTTTCAACGCCTATGGCGTCACTGCTGCTGTCAAAAATTCCGCATATTTGGCAGGCAGTTGAAACAAAAGCGCCGCCGCCATTGTTTGCGTCACGTGATCGATACGGGCCAATTTACCCAAACTTTTGGTCGAGTTATTTCTCTTAATTACTCTTCCCCCATCCCAGGGTCTTGCTTTTTTAAACAGTGTGGGTGTAAACAGGAATAACGCTTCTAAAATAAGGATTGGTTTACTCCAGGCGGCGTGCTGGACCATAGAGGAAATGGAACGCTTTTTAAGCACTAGTATTTACGAATGTTTTTTTTAAAAAAAAACATGCCGAAAATTGGTGTTGAGCCGACTGCATAAGCTCCCTCTGATGGTGTGGCGTTTGTTTGTTTGTTTGGTGATTTTTAACGTGGAAAGGCTTATTTTTGCAACAAAAGGCTTATTTCTGCAATAAAAGGCTTAAACACCAACGCCTGGGGAATCATGAGCCTTCATCACCTACCTGGAAATTTTGCCTCAGAGGGGGGGGGGGGGGCTTCCACCCCCTCTAGATAGGTCTTTAAAGTACAACAATCAACACTGGACCTCAGTTTAAACTCATCTGAAAGAGCCACCCCTTAATTAATTTCTCCCATCTGTAAAAAATTCTCATTGATTTGCATTAGAGAGTTTATTTACTTTTTCTGTCTTTCCCTTACCTTAACTTTAACGACAAACAAACAAGAAGCCACTCTCTAATTGGGGAAACTACATGCTGAAGCAAGAAATAAAGAAATAGGGACATGAAGTAGGTTAATTATGTTGAATAGCCTTTGACAGCTGGACTGCCATAGGTAATACATGGCTGATAAGCACCTGGCGAGAAAGAGGAGAATAGAAGGTGGCTGAATAGCCTTCGGTGGCTACAATGTCACAGAAATGCCATAGCACACTTGTAAGCACAGGCTGGTAGAAGGTTGCTGAGAAGTCTTTGCTGGCTGGAATTCATTGGAAATTAATACATGGCATTCCAGCCTCTTAAATATGTCCAACAGTGAAAACGCTCTTCAACGGACGGTATTTAGGAGGAGCGCCGTTAAATTTAATGCCTTTCCGTCATGCACAAGAGCTGCCATGTTTTTTTTTAAAATTATTCCCTCAAACGACCAGGCACATGTGCATTTCGAAAAACACAAAGCACTGTTCATAATCGTCAACGGTGA
>JAUJYV010002216.1:0-13408 GCA_033995625.1 Ophyiulus pilosus
TTTTTAACTAGTTGAAATACATTTAGCCTTTGGTGAGACGAATTAGGTTTTGTGAAGGGCATTAAATTTTCAATTCTGAAAAGCTATTCTTATTTTTCTTTTTTGCAGATTGCCAGAAAGTAGTAGCTTTCGGTTGAAAACTGCACAGGTGTGAGGTCCACGGAAGAATAATCAATCTTCGAGTGAATTGTATTATCTATAACACGGTTAGTTTTACGGATATAAAGAATGACAGGTAGGCTTGCAAATGCATTCTGATTTCCCTTTTTTCTATAGGAAATAGCGAGGTTTTACTATTCTCAAATGCTTAAACTTATAGAAATGAAGATTGATGAATTTATAAGGGATAAGGTGAACACACATTACAACAATTTTATTTCATTTTTTTTCTTGTTTAAAACGTGACGCACGTTTTTGGATAAAATGCCAGACATTCGTTGTTGGGTTTTTTTTTTCTTCTAAATTTTATCTCTCCGGACTGAACATGGACGTGACTATCTGTGAACTAAATGGAAAAGGGGTAAATTTGAGTAAGACAATGCTTTGCATCGCTTCCCAAGACGTGTTTTAGTTCAAGTTAACGCATATAAAATGGTGGAGGTTGTTGCACTTTGTATGCCGCGTCCGAATGCTCAGCTATGTTCCTACTTTTTTTTATATTTGGTAATGTTGATGCTGTTGCTTACCACTTGGATGTTAGTTGCGGGTAAGAAACCGCAAATATTTGAAATAATGATAAAGGAAGAAAAGGATTTTTTGTTAGCTTTGTGGGCAACTCTTTTCTATCAAGGAGTATCTCGCTAAATGAGGAGGAGGTGGAGGTAAGATTTACTCGCCATGAAATAAATCTTCAACTTCTGACCTATAGACTCGAGGAATACTCATGCATACTTATCATAAGATGGGATGTAAGAAGTTATAAGAGTAGCGATACTACTCCAATGATGCTAAATAATCAATTATTCAGAACTAGTCGTCGATGTATACAAGTTTGCGGTCATCGAGTCTTTCCAGGTGGTGTTTGAAATTTGGCATTTGGGACAAGAGGGGAAGAATAAACTAACTGAAAACTTCTTTGATCGATCCCCGAATGTGAAAAATGCTAATATAGAGAGCTTGCATTTTTTTTTCTTCCTTTAAAAATAGTGTCATCATTACTTGTCTTGCCATGACAGATCCATGACAATGCTCTCAGAATGAAATGGAAATGGGCTAATTGTTTTATATTCTGAACGGTAGTTAAGGAGCTAAGGGTGGGGTCGTTGATCTATTGTACGTTTACCTTTGATAACTACAACGCCATCGCCGCTGGGATGAACCGTCACGGCGTCGATGGAGGTCCTTGGTGGGAACCCTGGGAACTTTTCGTTGATGAAATACACGGTGGGGATGTTGAAGATGTTGGCAAAGTCGAGTTGTGCGTATTCGAGGATCTTATCGCCGGTAAACAGCAAATATTTCCATTCCTTTTCACCGTTCCTGCTTTGCCATACGGCGGCGGCAGCTTCGATTTTGGGCTTTCTTACCGCTGGTGGAGTGCTTGGGGTCGGCAAATCTGCCAGCCACATGCCAGCGCCATCGGCTCCTTCCTGTTAAAAATAAAAATTAAAAATATATTTAGTTGATATAGTATTTCATCGGTGGCCGATTTTTTTCTAAAATACATTCGAGGAGAACCGTTATCATAAAAAAAATTCATTCGAGAATATCGGCAGGGTTCCCTTGGAACATTGAAGCATCATTTTGGACATGATGCCTTTAACCAGGACAAGAGGCACGCTAAATGTATATATATATATGAAGTTATTTCAGAAGTGCAAGTGTTGAGTTACAAAGAAATTCAAGATTCTTATAAGTCTTGAGTGAGTATTGCGTGAGTCTCGAGGAAAGTCTTAAACGAGTGACTATACAAGATGATAGGAATTGTATTTGATGGTTTAGGATAATGCGTCATGTATGAAGACAATTAAGACTATTTCATACGTTCAAGTGTTTAATGTTACAAGAAAATTCATAATGGGATGAGTCTTGAACGAGTGAGGATGATATGAATTGTATTGATAGTTTAGGACGATGCTACATACAAGAGATAAATGAAGACAGTTGAATAAATGATAAATAGTTTTGCCTACTGCAATGTTGGATCGCATATTTATACATTTGCTGCATATTTACTGTATATTCTGATCAAAATGAGGCATTGGATGATTGGAATATTCTCAACGAATTTCCAGAAATATCAAAAAGACAGCTTCTTGGTTTGTATTCTGTATACGAGAGTTGTTCTATTGGAACAAGATGGATGTTGTAGCAGATAGTGTTACAAAGTTTAAAAAAACCTACATCTCTTAATTTCTCGTTTATCACGCGTGACCACGATACCACTTCTACTGGACAGGATATGTTGTGTCTAGAGAATTATTGACTTCAAATAACGCTTAATAAAACGATCAGATTAGGACAGCTAGGACACCATGTGGCGATGCAATTTTGCCGGTTTCACATTGCCAGATTAGATTATCTTAATCTGGACGGCGAAGGCAAACTAATGAGAAGAACTGTAGCAAAGTATATTGTTGGGTTTTGTTTCCTGCTTCCAGACAACTATTATACGAGTCCACGAGTCCCATGAATAACTAGCTTGAAGCAATCGGTAATTAAGACTGCTGTCAGTACTCAGTACTACCTGCTGCGTATTGATACTATGCGCGGGTATTGAATGCAATGCTGACTTTGCGTACCAATTATGCGGGAATTGTTATGCACTTTTCGGCCATTTATATCTTTATCAGTAAAATCAGAAAAAAAAGCTTTTATAGCGGCGAGTACCTGCTTCTGTTACAACTTTATTGAACGACGACCCCTGGTGGGAACAAATCTCGAGAGCCCCGCGTGAAGGTAATTTTGCTTCGTAGCCAACAATTAAATTAGGCAAAAGGATGGTTGAAAAATCATCACGATTCCACTAATGTAGGTTATTTAGGTATAGCGTTAGGTTGAGAGGAATTAAGATTCTGAATTTTTTGAAAGGAGGATGATAAAACACTATACGGTTCTTGGGGTGAACGAGTGGGAAGAAGGTTTATCAAACTGGTACGCGAGTTAATTTATGTATCGGTAAATCACCATCTTGACTGCTCTTATAGAAGGCTTCCTGGATTGAATTTCATTAGCATTAGTTATCATCTTAACGTTATACATAGTCCACATGCGGCCTTTTTTATTATTATTATTAATACACCGTTATCTCGAAAGCTCATTTTCTGCGGTTGAAAATATTTCCGGAATTTCGCATGTTACGGCACGTCACACTTTCCGATTCATCATCATACGTTTTGCACGCGCAAAAACTGCATAATTTGGTTAAAATACAATCGAGAAACAAAGTGGGTCAACATCAATGTTGTACCTACAAGGTATTCAAAGGGGTGAATAGATGGGTACGGTGATAAATCAAGACGAAAAAAGGGACAGAGTGAGAGGTATGTACGTATGTACAAACGCATCCTTCCAACCAAAATTAAAATTAACCGCTATAGTTCCAGGTGCAATTACAACAAAGAAGTCAACGCAGTCAATCACCGTAGGTGACCTCATCTTGTTTCTCTTGAGAAAACCTCCTGGCATTAATTTATTCAGTTTTTTCCCCGTTTAATTGATAATCACTGGGATTTTTGAGCTCACACGCTTATTGTTTTCAAACAGAAAATTGTTTGTTTTAGTTGGCGTCTAATTGCCATTAACTCCGTTTTAACTGCGTGTAACCACATGTAATTAAATGACGCACGTGAACGTGTGCCAGTGTGCGTTCTTTACGTAACGTCGTTTGTTGCCTTTAAATTGCTGTTTTAATAGCGTTTTGTGCACGGCCAATTTTCTAAGCATTTGTATTTGGAGCAAATGGCTACACTTACTATATATGCGCTTGACTCGTTCCACTGCATTTTAATGTCAATGACAGTCGGGCAGTCATCGAACATTAAATTAAAACGGAGCGTTAAGTTGAGCATTAGAATAAAACGTGCTGTAGGCGCGTGTTATCAGATGTCTGGACAATATTTTCGTTGAATTTTAATTTGATTTAGTAAGGCGGTGAAATGACACTGACATACATATAGCCGCTAGAAATGGTCTGCATTTGATTTTTAGGAGGTTAACTGGTACATGCCATATCGCAAACTTCATCCAAAAAACTAATAATTAGTAAGGCTATCCGTTTTAGTATGTAAATTCGGTTCGTTTTTCTACTGCCTATGCATTCTTGTCTACGTCGTTGGTCTGAAGGGCACATCACCATAAATTATTGAGATTCAGTTTTACTTTATGCTGAGGATCTCGTTAGTGTGATTCGGTGTTTGACAAATCATGCGCGATTAGCCAAAAAAGGTACTGAGTATATTTGTATTACTTGCTGTATGTGTAGGTATATACATAGTGAAGTATACCTACACACAGCAGTGTCTAACATTAATGGCGAAATTATGTCATTTTTTATAAAAGATTCCTTGTATTAAGTTCCGTGTCTTAAACCAAAATTTCTCACTGATAAAAACAGATACACGGGTCACGTGACAGTCATTTGACATTGTTGCTTTCTTGTGGTCTAACCTGTTATTTTTGTATAAGTTGAAAGTTGAACATTCATCAGTACGTTACAATTGAATACACTGCATATGTAGGTCAAATTACTTGGAATAATAAAGAATATAAACAACTTCATAACCATTGAAGTAAGTTTATCATTTCAGCTAAGAGATGGCGCTGTTTGTTGCGGTATGGAATACGTTTCAATGCACTGGTTAACATGTCATCTTTGGGATAGCATCAAACCCAAAATTGAATTTCAATGTTATTCTGATCTGAAATTATTTCTTCTTTTGCTGACCTAAATCCAGTTTGTGAATTTTGGAAATTTAAAATATTTCTCAATTGATTCAAGTTTGTTAAGTTAACAAACATGTAGCATCATCGTTTATAATGAAGCATTGCATTTTAAACATGTTTATTGTTCAAAATAATAGTCTGCATTGTGTGTTTATTTCTAAGATAAATAAGTGCAGTGATTTCAACAAAAATTGCCCGATATCGTTGTTGTTTCAGAATTTCATTAGCAATAACCAGTTTTCATCGTTATTTTGGCACCATTTTAAACAAGATGTTTTTTTTGAGTCTATATAAAATGAGGCTTGCCTTATTGACGCGTTTATAGGTTAACCGGTGAGTTAACATTAAAACACCACATAAAGCACACTCGTTTCGGTATCGTATCGGATGATTCAGGAATGGCGAAAGAATTATATACATGTGGGCTGTAGATTCACGGAATTCGTGGATGCACATTGTATAACGAAGGTTATTCTAGAGATTTCTTTAGCAAAAAATTATCTTATTTTTAAATCTTCTTAAAGGGGACAAGGTGGTTTGCGAAACTTAAGTTTCGCGTATTGGAAAGGTTGCACACTGCATCAGGAATTAATAATGAAAAATGTAGTCCACATCGACCTGAAAGTTGGTTGCAGTATAGAGGCGAACAGGATGACTTTGACTGGTCATAACCTAATTCCTTTGCAAATCCGTGTCTGTGACGTAGATCAATGTGGCCAACGAGGAAACACGAAGTTTTCAGTTTTCGGTTAATTTTGTTTTATGAGACCATTCCTTTACAAGCTTTATGTCTTAAATAGGGCAATCTGTATTGAAAAGAAAGTCACTGGAGAATTTTAATTATGTTTTTCATCCATAGAATTATGAAATATCGTTGTTTTATTCAGATGCATGCAGCTTCTGGAAAGAAACGATGAACTATAGCTGGAAATGATGTTCCCACATAACTGTTTGTACATCTAGGGTTGATTCCAATTTCGAAATGACTTCAAGTTTAATAATATATGGTGCATATGCATGAACCGACTAATTGGCGAAAGGTTTGTTTTGATTTAAATTACCTGACCGAAACGAATATACTATGTCGGAAGATTGACCCAAATCGGATCATCAAAGTAACCGACTTAGGACATCAACTTGTAACAAAGGAACTTGCATGAGTATACAAAATTAACCGTTTGCTCGCACTAACACCATTTAGATACCTCACTTTATATTATATTTTTGTTGGTAACGTGCAAGAATGATGCATGCCTTTAAATGCGTACCTAATCATAACTTTTTTCCCCAAAATCAGTGAAACTGGGGGTAAACTGAACGCTTGTTGTGTGTACTATAAAAGCAAACAAGTGAAAACAAGTAGTTTTTCATGAAATTTCCTTCAAGCATTTGTTGACTTTTAATTTGATTGTTTCTTTACAGTTCATGCATGATTTCTGTATATCATTTGTCAATTTGTAGGTAATTTAATTAAGTATATCTTCAAGTTTGTTTATAGATATACTGGTTCGTGTGAGCACACGATACTATAAACACAATCCAAGTTTGTTTGATTTGAATATTTGTTTAGTATAGTTCATTGCTAAACGTTTTATTGCATACGATCATTATCATATTTTTGACAAGATTAGCGTTTGCTATCATCGCATATAAATGCAATATAAACAAATAAAATGCCAAAAAGATGTTTAATAAATATTGTAATGGCGGTCTTGCAAAACCGTACTTTGGTTCTCCATTTAGATCTCATTCATACCGTTAAGCAGGTTCGCCATGAATGGATATCTGACGTTTAAAAAACATAGTTGCCAATTTTGCCTTCGTCATTCCTTGTAAGGAAAATTATAAGATTTAGGTTTAAAAAGGGTTGGGCTCAAATTAATTAGACTGGTAACAAAAAGCGCGCTATATTCTTAATGAAGTGTCATTTTTTACCATTGAAGTTTTCCCATTAGTTGAAACCAAAACGGCGTCAATTCACATTCTACGCCTATCTAAACACACGTTGGTCTGCATTCAAAATGAAATTATAGACATAGCTCGTTACACTAATATTTTATTTGAATGTGGAAATTGCTATTTTAGTGCAGCCAAGTGCTGCCGTACTCAAGGCTAGCACCTTTTTTTTCCGAGACTAAGTAATTTTCTACCTGGCTGTGACCTCATTTGAATTCCTTGACGAGATAATGGCGCCTTGAAGCATGGCTTGCCCTATAGTATACACGAGCCCCTAAAACTCCCCCATGCAGAGGTAACAGTGGACAATAGCATTCCTATGTATTTTTAGTTGTTCAATAATATAGGGTCCGAGGATGACCACAACCTTCTGAACCCAGGGTCCAACAGATAAGCTATTGATGATGTTTTGGCACGTTTTGGGCGACAGTTCCGGATATTGAGATGAAATTACTCATACGCTGCTTGCATGCAAAATAAGGAGCACGATTAAAGTAGGTTAGCTTAAGATTTCATACACCGAACTTTATTCCCACGCATTTTACATAATGCCATGCAGCTACCAATATGTTTTATAGTGGAAAAAAATTGGGTTTTTGGAGTAGTTTTTTTAAGTTTAAAAATCGTGTTTCACTTGGCAATTTAAGGTAGGTTGTGGTGAAGCTGGTTAGGTTTTTAAGTGTAAAACATACGCAGCTGCTCAAATGTGGCTTGTATAATATTCGTTACTACACAATTTTAAACTAATGACCGGTTAATAAACTCTTGATATGATGTGGATTTAACTTTTTTATACGTTTCGTATAGTGATTATTAATTTATCATCACTTACTAGCAAAAAATAGATATAGTCACGGAGTCGAAATTGATTTTACCTGAACTGCAAACAAGGGTCATGAAACGAGCGCATGCGCCGATTTCAACCGATTTGAAAAGAAATCTGTTTTAACTAGGTTGAATTCCATTTCATGACTCAATCAAATTTATATTATTCTACTATAAATACTAATATGAAGATGCTAAGTTAAGATAGATTGAAGATTCAGTAATTTAAATTCGAAGATAGTTTTTTCCGGGTATTTTTGAAATTGACTAGAATTTGAACTGTTAAAATAAAGGCGATTTTCTCCCTAAGAGTGCCTTTGTTATCGGGTTAAAAATCTTCAAGTAATTGTTATCAAAAGTAATACAAAGAATGCCGCGCAAGTGTATAAAGTGGCCATGAAGGAAAACAGAAGGCTGAAAAAATATATGAAAAAAACCAGCATCTCTGAACAAGTTTTTTTTTTTTCTGTATGTTTTGCGCATGATAGATGTCGAAGTGTGTTGATGTGGCAAACAGGGTCCATGAAGGAGTTATTATATTGAATGAAAAGAACAAGCCGGAAGGCCAAAGGCAAGCAAGTCATACCACGGAACATAGTCTTTCTCTTTTTTGAATATTCTCACCCTCTATCAGATGGTTTATCTTCCGCATTTATCCACCCTTAAGAATGATGTTAAGGATGATGAGTTCAATCACTTGTATTGCAGAGAAACACTTCTGAAATGTTACTGTGTAGTGAAGACCTCCAACAAACACATTGAAATTGACAATTGAAATAGGGTAGTTTTCTATTAATTTTGACTCGTATATTCTACACTAAGAAATTATGAGTTTTAATAAAAATTATGAAATTTATATTAGAAATTAAGAAATTTGGCATATTTTCTTTGACATCGTATTTCGAATTGCAAAATTTGTAGTTATTTTATTTCTTCTGGTTAACCAAAACTGGTATTCATTTAAAGGAATAAAACATTTAAACAGTAAATAAATGTGAAAAACGTGTGCATACACAAATAATTGCATTTTTTTGTGTTCAACTGTTTCAAATTTGATTTTCTATAAATTAAATGTGAGATTTAATTAAAAATTATAAGTTTTTGCAAATTTATATTTTATTTGATCGGTTTGCCTATTTTCAACAACAACAAAAATGGAATTTAGAAACTGGCATTATTTAAAATGATTGAGCATATAATAATGTCTAGATTGTTTTTAGAATTCTTATTCTGGCTAGTTGTAAAAAACAAAATTATAGATGAAATTAAGAATGGTATAAGAAAACTTCTAATTTAAGAATATAAGGATTAATATAAGTTACTTAAAATTAGTTATTCAAGTGGAATTTTAATAGAATTTCTTTGAATGATGCCCAAATATTCAATCACATTGGAAATGTGTGAATTTTTAAGATGAAATGTATTTTAGAGAAACTTACCTCGTTATAAAAGTTATCCACGTTTGAAGATTGAGATTCAGATACCGAAACAGTTTTGTTGACCTGGGCTGGTACCCTGACCACTGGGCCCACTCTTACACTTTTGTTTTCGTTAGTCTGGGCTTGTACGATAGCACTCAGCAACACCATTCCGAGAACGGATAATAAAGCTAACATTTTGGTAGTTTTGGTCATTTTTTAAAAAATATGCGGACTAAGATATTCTGTGTAATGCGCGACTGCAAACGATGAGGTAAAGTTCGGTAAAAGACGGGGCAGGTGATACCAAGCACATTTTATAGGCAGGCGAGAAGGTGGAGAAAAGCTCATTTCATTGGTTCTGTCTGATTCTCTGGAACGTCCCTCATTGGCTGCAACGATAATGTTATTCCAAAAATGTGTTGTTTTTTTATGGAGCGGTCATCGCTAAGATGACCATGCAACGCTTAACTACCCTTTCACTTAAAGTAGTAATAACAATGCAAGAGATAAATGCATTGTCGTGGGCGGAATTCGATAGAGGGTACTTTTGAGGTGAAAACAGTTGAAGATGCTGGTTCAATATAGATGTATTGTGGGACCATAGAAACAGAAGGCATTTTTTGGGGTTTATTTAGATGCCTCATTAAATACTGAGAATCCGGAAAAGGTTTTTGATGTTGTTTTGTTTTGTAAACTTGCCAGCAGCTGAATGGAAAGTTTTTGCTTTCTCCACTTTTTACCCCTTAAACAATTAATTCGCTAAGTGCAATATGATCTTATTGAATATAATTAAATTAAAATATTTGTAACTAAAGGTTGTGAATATATGTTTTACATTAGTTATCCACTCTAAAAATGACTCAACAAAAGTAACTTCACATGTATTAGTAAATACAGTGTACATTTCAACCGATTTGGATAGAAATCTGTTCTTAACTAGGCTGAAATCCATTTCTTGACTGCAGTCGTTTGGAATATTTTACAATATATTTTATAATTAAACTACTCGTGAAAACCACTATATGAAACTACTATAGATCAATTAAATAAATGCAAAAGTGGAGAAAGTTTGCGATGTTTATGCGTTTGCTCATTTTTCGTGACATGGGCGCGTAAAGGTTTTTAAAAGAATTATTTTCCGGTTTTCCAACTTTTAATGAACACCTAGAGTTTGACATACCTTGAATAAACTGGATACTAGGATAGCAAAGAAACTCATTTTGAATGTTGTTGCTTTTTTTAAAATAGGTGTATTTGCAATTAAAAAACCCTAAAAAACCGGCAGGGCTGTGGTAATGACATGGCTGCAAGTATTTTGAACGTAAGCCTATACACCGCCGTGTAAGCCGGTTCACAGCCGTTAGCCGGTACACTTCCGTTACTTACTGCTGCTGAACTTGCCCCTTAATGCACAAAAAAAGAATTAATCCTTCTTCAAAATATCATTTGCTTATTTTATAAACACTCTTTATGTATTTATTATACTGTATAAATGTACCTGTAGTATAATATTTACTATGAATAGGAAAGTCTTGATTATGTGTAACACATGCATGCACATAATGCGTTACATGTACGAAGATATGTATAGAAATTGTTCAAAATAATTTAAATGATAATAAATGTAGGTATAGAATGTTTTTTGATGGATACATGGAAAGAATTTCATTTGGGGACTCTGAATTTTCATCTTAAATTTGGTAACACCTCGTCAAACGTTGTTAGTGCATCAGTGCTTTGAGATGGTTCAGTGACAGTTGTGATAGAATGTGAATATTGGGAGAATGGGGGAATGGTATATAATTCCGCAAACAACAGTTCAAAAGTTGTACGAATACATTTCAATATGGTTTGAGGCAGTATTAAAGTCAAAAGGTGGTCCTACACCATATTAAGAAAGAATTTTGAAGTTGTTGTAGCAAGTGTTCACCCCCTGTGTATAAGCATGGACAAGGAAATGCTACACCATGCAGGTGTTTAGAAATTCGTGGAATTTTAGATGCCCCCTTACCACGTAATTATTGTAAATATTATAAAATGTTATGTATTAAATTAGACGGCCATTTACCCACTCAAACATCGGGAAGAGGGAAGGGTAATTCGATTAAGCCTCAGCCAGAGGGATACCACTGATTTATGGGGGGTAAACTAATGTTTGGAAACTTCGTAAGATGTAATGTAACCTTGAGTACGTGCTATTATTTTAAAATAATCAATTTATACCCTTTTCGCTGATCTACTAAGTTATTGAAATGAGATGCACTGCGGTGTGCCAAAGCTCGAGATGACTCATGTTTTACATGCAAAAAAAGCAGTCAACTTAAGGACTGTTTAGAGGCAGAATGGGTGGATAAATTTGTGTGTACATTTATTTTGGATGTCTTTAAAAAACTCATATACATATACACCTGTATTTGCTTGTCTGTAATCGTTCGGGTTAACGAAGGTTAAAACAGGGTTAAAACAAGTTAGCTGACCTACCTCACAACTCTACTTGTCTATTACATTTCAACAGATGTTAAAAAATGTATTTTTTTAATATTTTACAAACCGCGAAACTGGTCTGTTGAACATCGTTTTGGACATAAAAAGCCAGTCGGTAAAATCTAGAAAGGTCATTTAGTATAAATATAAATAAAACCTTTCATAATCCTTTGTGCTGTCGGTGGCTTTATTGCTAGTACAATTAAAAAATATATTCAGTTGATTTTTTTCTGATGTTTTACTAAAACATGATATTCTCTTGATCAGACACCCTTAATTTACCCTGCATGAAATGTGTAATATCAAAAGGTTTGAGTAATAGAAAGGCTCTATTACGAGGCAAATTGTGCTTCACATGACTTAAATATCTTAGAAATTGGAGTGTGACGGTCGTGCATGTCACAATTTTGTCAAAAAATGACTTCATGGACAAGTAGCACCACCCCATTTAGGTACAAAAACTTATGCAATTGTAGCAAAAAATACAAGAAGGGTGCAGTATGCCATGAATTTCCTTAAATGTGCAAAAATCAGTGTAAAAGTCAGTTTCCAAAAGCATAGTGCTTGCGTGCGTGTTTTAGAAAGTTAATCCGGAATATACATAACATGTTTTAAAAAAAATCAAAGCTCCAAATCGTTCGTGCGAAAAAAAAAATTCAGGCTAGGAAATTTTCAAGTTAAATAGAACATACAGCCTATATATCGGTTGTGGATAGAAAAGTCGTGCGGTGTATTCATTATCTAATAATGAACACATTCAAGATTCTATGCCACTCTGCCATGCCTTACCCTGCCCTGCCCATAATAATTGAGTAGAAAGTTTGCATATTTTGGTTTGTCGGAATTTTTGAAAACTGGAACGTTTGTGTATTAACTAACAGTATAATAAATCACAGATATCACCAAAACAACCAATTAGTAGAATTAATCATTCGTTATTTGAGAGGACGGTTTAATTATTATTTATTTGGAATGGTTATCTTTACAAAAATACTATAAATTATAATGAAAATATTATACATACATGTATGTGCGTAGTAAATAAAATAATCTCATAATTATGTTTGAAAAAAAAAATGTTGTGAACTTCTGTAAGTTGTGGATGTCTGATTCAAAGCAGTTTTGTTCCATATTTTGAAGATTCGCGCCTATAATAATTGATAAACGTTTAATGTTTAAGTTTAAGGTGTTCTCAGTCTCTTACTAGAGAGTTTGAGCCAGCCAACGTTAACCATAACGATAACGAGAAATAGTTCTGGCGACCCGGAATGGCATTGGAATGACATGCTTCGCATAGGGTAGTCCTTGACATTCCGGGCCGCCAGCGCTGTTTCTCGTTATCGTTATGGTTATCGTTTCGTTAACGTTGGTTGGCTCAAACTCTCTATTATGTGTAAAGGGTGTTCAACAGTCTGCTGTGTTTTGTAATAGATGTCTACAATTCTCAATAAGATCTAAGAGATATTGTTCGTTGATGTTAAATAAAATGGACATTATTATGTTGCATTTAGTTGCAAGCATGAACTGTAACTTGTTACAAAATGTTTATGAGCAAGTCTACATGCACAATTTCAGTCAAAAGGCTTGTTTTAGCATATTTGTGGTGGTTTTTTTGTTGTAATTATGAGGTCAATTGCATTTGATACGTAGAACTTAATTCGCTCGAATGCAAGCAAGTTCTAGATATTTTATCGTCTACTAAAAACCTGTATTGTAGTCGAATATCGCAAACTTGCAATAAATGTGTCGCTGAGTAAGGCATAGTCTAATATCCAATAATGGGGTGGACAGAATGTAGAGGGCACTCCATTGAACAGCCATTGTCACGCGAGGAAATT
>JAUJYV010002217.1:0-13395 GCA_033995625.1 Ophyiulus pilosus
TTAAAATTACAAAACCGACCAGATTTGTTAATTAATTTAAATAATATTTTTGCAATCGTACATACATTTTTATATTATTGACCGGAGACTCCTTAAAAGGATCAAGCGTTTGAAAAACCACGTGTGTAAAAGTATAGCGTTCTATAGTCACCACGAATACGCCTATTTAGAATTTAATGACCGCTCGTATTCGTCAGCAACCTGTTATATTTTTTAAACGTTCCCTAATTGTCGGAAAATGTGCGCCAAACGCAAAACTGAACTGTGGTGCGGGGAAAAAATTGAAAAAAAAGCAAAGAATCTCTACGGTCACAGCAACCTCAGAGAAGCCTAACATCCTATTAGCAACGTTGACCTGACTCGTCGAGCCAGTGACCCCCCGAGGGTACACGATGACCTCATCCCCCTGGTTCGTGCGGGTGGTAAGCTTGCCCCACAGGGGAAAAACACGGATACAAAAGTAACATTTCCTAAGTACGCTCGTAGCCTTTTTAAGATATAGTCAGAAGGAAGTTGAAAATTGCTGTAAACATGACAAAATATATTTCGGTTCTCCATAAATTTGAGAAAAGCAACGCAAAGTTGTTTCTTTGCCCAGTGCTATGTTTGTTTCGCGTATGTGGCACAGGCAACGAGCTCGCCAAGCCAAGCTTTTTCGTGGTACGGAAAGAGGTCATTGACCTGATTGCATGCTTATGCAGTTGCGGTGGTTGCGCCTTTTTGCCTTCCCAAAAATCTTTTTCCTGTCTTTCCTGTACGGTTTCGATTACTCGAGAACGAACAAGAAGTGCCAAGAATTGTAAACTTTCCGCGAATGTTCGTGAAGATGTTCACTCCACCATTACGAGGTTGGCGTAGGCTGTTGTAGTTTTTTTTTTGTTTTTTTTCCTCAATCCTCATTCACTGAAGGACTTTAAAAAGCCACTTAGTAACAGTAAGCAGAGCTTCAGAGTTCATGCTTGCAACAAAGATTGCACATACATTTAGGCCTCTGTTCGAAATATTCCAAATAGAATTAAGTGAAGGATGCTGCTGCTTTGGCACCAAAGTAAACTCCCTTCAAATCTGAATCAATGGCTGTAATCGTTTCCATCTTCTTTAATTTGTCAGAACCCGTTAGCTTATTACCGACTATCCATTCCTGGTATTGAAATCGGGAAGTAGAAATCGCTGATCTTGCTTACCATTACAAATAAGTACCGCGTACTGGGTGTTTGCCAATATGGCGTCCTTAGCTTTTGGTTTTATCTCAATCCGCATGCACTGGTGTAAATTTCATCATGTATTGAAAATATGGTCTTAAAATATGTTGGGATTTGTCAGTTTAATAACAAACTGCGGTCGTATAAAATCTCATCGTCGAAATAGCAATATATCTAAAATTACGTCTATGAAAGCAAGTTATTTACTGTGATACAAATCTGCTTCAAATTTGTCATATCATCAGTTCGAGCAAACATCATTTAAAACAAAAATAGGGTTTCTGCAAACCCAATTGTCGAAACGTGTTCTCAAACATAGCGTTCACATCAAAAAAGCATTTAGAAACTGAGGAAGACCTGTATGCTATGATCAAAAACTGGCATACAGGCCTTGGTAGGAGCGCCATCACCGGCCAACACTAACATTTTTTCCTTTGTTCCGAAATGTTTGCAGAAACATGCTTTTTGCGCCAAAAACTTGCTGAAACCTCTGGATAGAAAAGCTGGTGAGCAAACTAATCGCAATCTTGTTTCCAAAACCATGTTTTTGTTTCGTGTTTGGCCGGTCTCCACTCTACATTAACCGCTTAGAAACAACAAACATCGTCTGAAACAACAAATGTATATCAAATTCATATTTTTTTAAACATTTGCAATACATATTAGAATATTTTGGAATTTAATTAATAGGGTGTTATCAAACTATTTCCTTATGCATTTCAAAATTTAAAAGCAATGATATGTTGATTGATGCTTTTCTAGGCAAGCTTGTATTTCCTTGTTTGGAATTTATTCGTATATTGCACAACTACATTACAAAAAAGTAGGAATTTTTCGTAACAGTTAGCCTTCCTGGATCATAGATGTATAACGTTTTTGACAATCAGGGCAAACCTACAGTTAAGAACTGTAAAGTGTGCTTTTGAAAGTTTGGCGGATATTTCGGTGTTTTAAGAAAACCCTATCGAGTTTCTTTGAAAAAGTTTTCATGTTATATCACCAGATCTATTGTTGAGTGTTGTTATAGCAAACGGATTGACAATCCAATGTAAATAAGACGAAGAAAGAGTTGAAAAATAGGTCGATGATGTTGTATTTTGAAAAGCACTAAAATGAGGGCACCATAATGGAAAGTTGTCTTAGGTTGGCATGAAAGTGTAAATCGTATAAAAACTTAATAAACATAAGTGGCATGCAGGTAAAATGTGCCATGCATTGCATTATAACAATCAACAATAAGTTGAGCATTAAAGTGTAAAATAGGATTTTTAATAACATGCAAAGTATTTGACCATAACAATTTGCAATGCAAAAACTCATCCACTTCCAGATGATAATAATGAAGCATTTACTAGTTAAAACATATCTGACACTAGTTAATATGCAACATATACTATATAAAACAATCACTTAAAAATTAAAAGACGGAATAAACTAATCGCAGGTTTAAGTTATGGTGTTCAAATAAACAGTAAACGAATTTTAAGCTAAAGAAACCTTGAGCAAATACAATCTGAGTCACGTTTGCATTGACTCATCGGTCTATCACAAGACAGTTAGCAATGTCCTCACAAAAATAAAACAAATATTTTTTTTATATTAATATATTCTACCTTTTATGTCTTGTTATAACCAGCCAAAGCGTTTGCATCTTGACAACAGGAAGCATTTTACATAAAACATTGCTCAACGCCCCATTATTTTTATTAATTATAAAAGCATTTTAATTGTTTATTTGAAAGTTGTCGATACTCACTGGTTAATTAAAATTAACCTTTTAAAAATTCCAAATTACAATAAATTTCAAATAAATACTAACTTGTCGAACGATTGTAATAAACAATGAAAGACAAAGACATGCCCAAAGTGAACATGACCAGGTTTTTCGAACTGCAACTTCACATTGTAAAACAATGGACATTTTTTTCCTCCCAATCTTCCTTATTAAACTTATTACATTTTTTTGTCTGATGTACTTTCAAACGTGCTCATCAGTTTCTGAAAGATAAATCTAGGACAAGTAAATTTCCATGACCATTTGAGGAGGTAATTCCCAGGAGCGTCCCATTGGCTAAATAAGCACAGTACATAACTGGGTATATTTTTGATTCATGGTTAATTGTCATTCTGATGTTGTTTTTACTTCTGCTGTACCAGATCAAACTTCGGCACACAAAAAAAGCTTATGAGCAGCATGTCAATAATTAATTGCGTCTTGATCCAACAGGCTAAAACTAACCTATTGTGATAACTTAGTTATAACTAGTAAAAAAAAAGCCGCAAACCATGCTACGTAACAGGATTCGTACATTTCCATATTTAGGTCAGAAAGTTTTAAAGATGATAGGTATGATTGTAGCAGTATAGGGTGGTTTCATTTTGTTTTATGGCACATCATTTGCCTTGGAGGCAGTATCATTTAAAGTTTCATAAACGTCTTACTGAGAAATAAGCATTTAAATGACATAAAAAAACGGAAATGTCCCTTTTAAAATTTAAAGTTTAATAAAAGATAGATATGTTTTGCTATTAATATAATGTGATATTTTCACACCTCATAATTTGATTTTTTATATTCTTTAAGTCAATGAACTTATAATTTTTTTTCCCTTCAATGCCTGCATGAGGAAGGAATTTGAGACCAGAGCTTCAATGAAATAACATATTCCTTTCACGTAGTACAGTATAAAATTCCATTTATACTCAAAAGTAGGAAGATCTATAAATATTCGTTCCACATTCCCGTGACTAGTTAATGTTTCGACGTATCATATTATGTGTCAAAATCTATCATCGAGTATGTCTCGTTTTTGAAAGCAACAATATAGGTGCAAGAAATGGCTCCATTTTCATGACATTTAAAATGCACAGCTAATGACTTTTAGGGTAATTTAAGTGTCAATAGCATGTTTGTCAGTAGCTTCATTTTGAACTTTGAAGAGGAGAGACTCATTTTTAAGAAGTTGCATTATTTGTGGACGAGATGTCTGCAGCTCTACACTCGTATTGGTGAATGAAATCACTGACATATTTAGCAGAATCTGCCAACATTTGACTAGTGTTCATCTCTGGAAGAACCTAGCAACAAATCTGTGTTGCAAAAACAATCTTGTGTGGGATATTTTTTCGGTTACTACTTACAGACCACCCACAAATTTTGCCTTAAAATAGTAAACTCCCAATTTAAATTAATCTGATATCGAATCTTCAGAAATAAGATATGTTCATCAAACTTTGCAGCTGAGTCGTCAATTGTTCATTATCAAACTTTTTGAATCTGGCACATGTCTTGTGGGCTAATCGTGATTAATTACGTTAAGGATACTAATGTTTCATCTGTACATGCTGAACCTATTTATTATTCTCCTTTTTTAAAACAAAAAGAGCCGCTTTTAGGCAAACGTATAACAATAGGTTAAAATACGTTAGCAATTCAGGAAATGCCAAAAAAAAAAAAAGAAATGGTGGTACAAGGAAGCCAAATTAATTAGTTTGATAATTAATTCGTAGCTAGCTAATTAACTTGTAACTCTAATCTAATGTTCCTGGAATGCACTGACCAATTACAGCTATTATACATAGCGGTAATTTCTGTGTCTGGATCGAGGTCCAAAGCTTTCTTTAAATTCCGCAAATTGGAAGATTCTATTATCGATAACTATACTACGATAACCACAAGTGCTTGAGTTTATTAGTCCAACCGCTTTTATTATATCCAACATGGATTTCACTATGAAGGGATGGAGTTAAAAAGGATTTCAATGGCTGAATATGATTATAATTCGTGCATCTACCATGAAGTGCGTCACAGCAGGTTTAATAATGCAACATTGCATGGGTAAATGCATCCATACGAAATCAAATTTTGTCATTTGCCACTTTTTTCTGCTACAATTTAATTTACTTAATTGTGCCAATTTGTGCTGCTATTCCAATTTTGAAAGCCCCGAATCGTGTTTAAACATGTTTTAAATGTAGATGATAATGATTAAACATGACAACAAGAGCTTGTCAAGATGTTTTCTGGACTATTTTAAAATGCATAAAAGCATCAATGTATAGATTTAATAATCTACTTGTTTGCACAAGCACATCTAAACGCAATTCAAAAATTGATCGAGGCTTCGGATTCGTCCCTTCATAAATTGATGAATTTATACATCAGGTTACCTACAAGTATAACTGTTCAGTAGTTTTGTAAATTACAAATTAAGAGAATCAGGAATATTAAGCACAAACCTTGAGTGTGAGAACTGGATTTTAAACTGGGTATATACGAGTCTAGTGTACATAAATAGCCTTACGTAGAGGGTGTGTCAAAAAATTTACACATAGAAATTTACTAGACAAAACTACATAGTATGCATATAAATTGCTATAATTTGTACAGAAAGAATAAAAAGCAAATAAAACATAGCCCCTTAATATATAAATCAATTACACGGACAACAGAAAGCTATTTTGAGCATTTCGTTGTAACGGAATAGCAGAAGTGTAGGGTTACATAGTTGTTTCGTAAGTTGGCTTGCCAATTTGCATTTAAGGTCAGGTATCGTGGTTAGCCTACTAATGAGCAAATTAACGTAACAGAACGTAAAAAAAAACGTCGTCTAACCAGAATTACAACACTTCCTTGAAATTTAACTAATCTTCTTAACGGCGATTTTGCGTGTTGGGCGTTAACACAATTTACAGTTATGTTATTCCTCTTTAAAAAAAAATCAAAGGAGAAATTTAAGATTCATATAGCATAATACCCTTAGAGGCGTGCTATAAAAAAAATCCTCAAACTTTCTGCACGGATGATTTTCATAACAGATTTAGGAGCATGCGAAAGGATTGTTTTATGCAACGATAGATCGAGTTATCAAACCAATTAGAGACTGACAGGTCTTCAAATTAACGGCATGCGTTTCACATTCAATACGTTTTACATGAATGGCATTTTAAACGCACAATTTGTTATTCCTCTATAAATTTTCATTAATTGAATACCATTTCGTTTCTTGATGGCCTCAAAGTGCCGCAGTTTTGGAAGATCTTTTGCAATATACATATCTATTGACCCGATTTATTTTCCATTCTGTTACTCAATAAGAATACACGTTTCTTTCTTATTTCTGTACACTTTTTGGTAGCTTTATTTGACAAAGTTGCAGAAAGTACTATGCCCTTTAAAATGACGGTTCCATACAGGTGAATAAATGCCATGAATGAATATAATTGGTAATTATGCACATATGCATATACCTAGTCATAAACCTGGATACATATATATATATACTGTACGCATAACTGATACATTTTATGCAAGTTTACTTTCATTTTTGCAAACATATTTTAACTGCATACAATTTTTAACTTTTATTAACAAAACAAGCTCATAAGAAATATACTTCGAACCAAAAGAGTTCAAATAATTTAAAATAACTGTATTTACTGTATGACTGTAGAAGCTTAATGTTTATTTTATGGTCAATACATTAGAATGCATTTTCTAAAATAGCAAAATGATTGTGTAGAAACCCACCTGTTTCAACCTGCTTGTCTAGCAAGGAAATCATTTTCTTATACAAACATGACACAATTCCAAAGCGTTTTTGAGCTCACGACATTTTAAACATGCAAAACACATGTTACATATGCTTATTAATTTAGATTGTGCCGGTTAAGAAAGCCAATGTTGTCAAAAGCAATCAATGATGGCTACTGTGGATAGGATGCAACATAATAGCCACACTTTTGTGTTGATTTACAAATAAGTTATATCCGAAATTTAAAATACTTTAGTTTTCATTTCCCCTAGCATAAACAAATTTGTCATTTTGCCAATACGTTTAAAGGGCCAATGAACAGGAAGAAACGATTTGGCAAACTTCCACCCGGGGATTTTATTCAACTTTGTATAGATAGAGAAAGAGTCACTTCGTTTAGGTGCATGCAATTCCGTTATATTGCTGAACAAACGATGTTGTCCGGAATTACATGAATTTCGGAAAGAGGGGGAACTTAGCAAGGATTGGAGAAGACGTAATCATTACAAGAGAAATAAATACTTGGATTTTTTTTTTCCGTCAGTGATTATGTTATTCGCTTCACTTAATTAATAGCCACCCATTTCAAAGCTGAATTCTCGAAAGATCCTCTAAAGATTTACGTACACCCAGAGTGTAAAGTTGTGCTGTATCTACAGTATGTATATGGACAATTTCCAAAAATAATTAGGCCCAAATGTGAGAATTACAGAGCTTAGATCTTCTGAACTGTTTTACTAACTACAGTAGAACGATTCATAAACAGCATTATATTAATTTAAAAATCTGCTCAAAGTTGTCAAAACTGTCAAAGATAATTTTAAAATTGAGTCCAGCTTTATTTTTATATTTTCATTGTCATAAAGCTGAGTTTATGAGTCTAGTTAAGAAATTCACGCTCTAGTTTTCTCACATGTCTTTCAAAAATGGTGCAATTTCCCTTTTATTATCCTCCCAAACAAGCTTGCAGCTTTTTCCCTTAATTGTTATCTGGGATTTAACTCCACTGTAATACATCTGGAAATTATGAAATTTCTAAATAATAAGTATTTACACAGTACCTGTACATTTTATGATTATTATTCATACGCAGCTGTTTATAACATTACTTTCATATCCTATATGGTAGACTTTTTTCCAACATTCCCAGGGACATTAGCATACTCTTTTGTTAGCTTGACATGTTAATAAATGGAAGGGTGGACCCTTTTATATCTTTCAATCTATTGCTATAAAGGTTACATCAATTTACAAATGCATGATATTTGGTTGAAGTGCATTGAACACGATTTCTTTACGATTTAACGTTCACAACCAAAAATCTGCAAGTTTTTATCAATGCTCAGGTTTCATTACTTGCATCATGTTATAACAGCTCATGCTGATCCCAAGTGACATACACCAAGGAATGTGGGTTTGACCAACTGGTAGGGGTAGGATACACATTTGATAAGACATTTTGCATTGACTGGCATACTTGCGGTTTGACAATACCTATTGACTTAATGTGACACGACATACATCGCATAAAGAGGAAAAAAAATGTATATTTATTTCCACTATAGATTATTACGAATGCAAATGGAAAACATATCATCACAGGGGGCACACATGACAGCGTGATTATGGGGCATGCTTTACAACCCGTTCTTTGTAGTTATCACATCTGTGGACTCTGAAGCAACTTCCCTGTTGCCTTAGCAACATCAAATCCTTCTGTTTTGGCTGGAATCATTTTGTTTGTTAATACTTATAAAGGGCGGCGAACATGACACGTTTTAAGTTGACACCAAAGGCACTTTCATCAAAAATGCATTTTTAGACCCTTCAAAAAATCTTTATGGAACAAATTACACAACCATCTCTACAGGCTTATTGGTACCACGTGTATGTTTCTATGAAACATCCGTACGAAAATACATTTACAGCAACGTGGCTTCGTTAGTAGCTCAAAATAGCGTTGGCTTCTATTACATATCTATTTTAAAAAATGGGAAAGAAATTTCATCTTTGGACAAGATGGATCTGAAGAGTTGCGTTTGATGAAATTGCCTCTGATCAAAAAAAAATGTATTTTCCCACTTAAGTATTCATCAAGCTTATGGTGCAGCGATTTGTTGCTCTTAAAATTGTGTAACGTGACCTGGCTTATCACGTGCATTTATGGGGGATAAAAAATAATGTGTTTGGCAGGGAGTGTTTGCAATTCTAATCGATGGCGCTCTGACTAGTTAATCTCCATAAATGCAAATTGCATAGATATGATGTTGAACTGATATTACAAAGAAGGCAAACCCACTCTTGTATTAAGTTAAAAGCGAACGATATAGGTCAGGTGAAAGCGTTGTTACAACCTGAAGCCACTATAGAGGTGCATATTAAGTTCACTATAAAACCAGGACAGAAATGATTGTCGACTCAACATGACCAACAATTTCGCCGAAAAGATTTTTTTTTTTTTAGTAAAATGAAAACTGAACCACTCCTTAAATAGCTAGGTAGCAATTTCGTTATGCATCAGCTCATTTCGTAGGGGAATTGCTCTAGGGCAAGCGAGAATTGGCGAGAAAATATACGTTTGATGGCTGATTTATGCACCGCAAAAGTAAAAATGCGCAATGTTGTTTTATTACTCTATAGTATGATTTTTTTTTTGTCTAAAGTTATTTCTCTTAAACTTAACACGTTTTGAATAAAATGCATTAAGGTTATGGTAATGTTAAAACTGGATTTTTAAATAGTAAAACCGGGTAAAAAATTGATATACGGTGCTGTGACATAAAAGGAGGAGAGCCACACAAGATTTATTACAAATGAACAGATGATTATATTCTAGTGTGATTGATACTAATGCATTAATGTAGAGACAAGTGTTTCCTGTTAGTGGTGTGTTTGTGGTCTTGTATTTTCTGGTGCATTACTTTAAAAATATAGCACGAATGTCCAACCGGAAAAGGACGAAACCTAACTTAATGCAAGCTAACATAAGCTTTTAATAGTTTTGGGCTTTTGGTTTTTGTGTCTATGTCCGGATAAGAATATCGCAAAATCCTATCTACTACCAATGTGTACAAGTTTATCATATCATTTTGAGGAAATGATGTCTGTATTGCCGATATCGGTAATTGTCATGGAAGTTGAACACCATAGAAGATATGGCCCATCATTTTTATAACTGCATAAGGGTCATACTCTATTGAAAACAAATGTCCCAATATCCCACATTCCGTTATTTTAATGCTTTAGGGACTATTTAGGCAGTGCTCAGAATGTGCACAAACTTTACTAGACTGTTTGCAAAAGTTGTCATTATTGATGTTTTCACAAAACTACTTTTGCAACATTAAAGTCAATTGTCATTTACCTATAAAAGGAATAAAAAGCCTACCATTCCATATTTAAAAAGTAGTATAGCTTTCTATTTAGACCCATGTAAAATATATACTTATTATATTGTTAAGGGTTGAATGTGTCACTCTTATTTTCTTTCATTTAATCGTGGAAAAACGACCGGATCATCGAGTTTACCTTTCGGATTTATTCAGACCGATTATCCTTGGTCATGGCCTTATAACTCATTGAAGCATTTGTGAGGGAAAACATTTTAAACTTCCACACGCTTAGATAACAAGCTTTTACTTGAAACAAACCTCACAATTGACTGATTTGCTGCATTAAAAAAATATCTCGTAGTACTTGTCCAAGTTTTTATTGAAAGTACTATGTCGCTAGCAAAAGCACAACGAATTAATCCACCATAAAAAAATGACTCGCACCCCTTTCAGCAGCAGTATTAGTTGGTGAACCTCAAAGTGAATTTACAAAATGTATTTGAGAATTATAGAAACGTTGTACCATATTCCACACACGATTATGGAACAATTATTTGATTTTTAACAATTGCAGATATCTCTGCCCAAATTTACAAACTCAAACACCCCATGTCTGTAGTTTTTTTAGTTTCCACAGGCATCAAAATTATTCATTCATATCAGGCCGTAATAATATTGATGTCTGTGATAAGAGTTGGAGCCTAGAAACTGAGATGTATCCGATTTTTTAGTAACGATATCCTCGAAATTGCATAAAAAAACCCAAGCAAACAAGAAAACTTATTTCGATTATCCCTGTTCACGGATAGTATAGTCATATCATAAAAGGGACACCTATAAATAGTGTTGCAACACGGAATTCGTATTGGCTCTCTCCCCAATCCCCATTCGTATTTCATATCTCGTATTACTCTTGTTCTGCATCAACAATGACACTTGCCGTTGACTGTCTACCAATGCAGACATCTATAAACCGATTAAAATCATTATTCCTGATAACACAGTTCTATCAGATGCATTATATCATATATTATAGCCGTAGCGTCCAATGAAAGAAGCTTACATTAAATGGCCCCAATGACATTAATCTCGAATATTCAAGAAATGTTCCATTATTACAACGCCATGTCATTAAAACGCAACCACATTTTAATCGCAAGGAATGATTCATTCTATTATTTCCTGATTCAACATGGCGGTTAAAACAAGGAGGTAAAGAATATTAGATACTTGATACTACTCATTTTAGTTATAACTCAGTGGTATAAAATACTTTTTTTAAAAAAAAAGATATTCCATTAATTTTACAGTACATTTGGTAAAAATGATCATGGTTCAGCAACTGATCCATGGAAGTGAATTTGATAAAAACAAATCTACACAACAAACTGAACATGTCAAACGTTTGTTATATCGATCATTTTTTATCAGCATAAGTCAAATAAAACTGGTTGCAAGTAATTGTACAACATGCGACGCAATTGCATGATGTGATCCAAGCACTTTTGTCGCCAAGACAACATCACGGTTAATAACACATTTCATTTTATTTTATGAATTTTTTTATGATCAAGCTGTTTATCAAAGGGCATTATCCACATTTTGAACTACTACTACTACTACTATTACTACAAAGGGATTGTTAATTATAAATACATATTATTACAAAAGATGTATAATATAGAGATGATACTTTTATACAAAACATGAAAACTTTAAAAAAAACTTGTGATGTGCCGTGAGAATTTTGGCTTCTAATTCAATGTGCCGCAAGAATTTTATCGCCATTTTATGTGTTACGAGTTAAAAACACTGGCACAGGTTCAAACACTTGACCTGTCATTTTGAAAACGTGCGGGGATAAGGCGCATCAGGTGGCGCCCCTGGGAGTGACATTCTGCAAGTTAAACCAGCGCTCCCCCTGGCGGCTCCTTATCCCTTTTTAGGCCAGGGAATAAGGATTTCCAGCGTGATTTACATTTTTACGATTTTAGCATAACTTGGAATTAAGACGTGGGGAGGGAAATTCACCCACAAATGGCGGCCTAAGTTCTTAGCAATTGGTTAAAGATAGCGGCTCCGTTCTTCCTGGAAGCGGGAAGAACACGTTTAACCGGCTTTGGCCAAGATGACGCTGCCAAGTCCCTGTAACTAACGTTCTGGCCGACTCCATTAAATCCGCGTTCAGTTATATTCATCTGGTGCGGCGCTATTAGAGAAGGGAATTCACGTTCCCCCGCTGCTTCAGCGTGCGTTGCGAAGCTCAACTGCTGCCCCCGCTGCTTCCATTGCTTGTTTAGCTAGTAGGTCAACCACTGGTTCGGGTGAATGACCCTACGTCACCTGAATACGCCGATAGTAGGTCACGACGCAAAAAGCGCAGCGGCCGCTGAGTGGCGCTGCTTTTTACGTTCGCGTTCGAGCTTTTTTTTTTGAATTTCCTCTATTGCGCAAAATGCTACGGTTTAAGCAAAAAAATAGGCGCAATACGAATGCCGGAAAACGTAGTATTGGATGGGGGCACGCTGCTTGGTCAGCTGTGCATTATCTATCCAATTACGGCTTAAGTAATGCGTTCATTTTAGCGGCGATTAATTATTCATTGATCGTAATTTTAGTTGAATTTGGGCTGAAAAATAACGTCCGGGATAGGGAGTTGTTTTTTGTGCTTGATGGTGGCGTCGCATATTGGCCAATGGTTAAAACTTGTTTCTGGAGGAAGTTTACCAGCTGTAACAATACCAGTGTACAGAACAGGTGTAATTAGGGTATAGGTTAGTGCAGGTGTAATGTCTCACTGAATAGTGAAGTATAGTGCAAAATATAGAGAAATCAAATAGTTTAAGTTTATATAAAAGTAGTAGTGGTAGAATAATATTAGTGTAGTAAGTTTTCAACCCTCTGACTAAGTTATCACCTAAATGTCGTCACATTACTTCATTTTGATAGGCTTCCATCCCGAAGCTATGATCCAAAATCAAATCAACGTGATTGAATTAAGTTAATTTTTATTTATAGATCATTGTAGATCGTTGATGATTAAACGTTGACTCGCCATTCATGGGCCAACGATTTTTGATTACCTGGGGTTAGCATTCGCCTACAAAAATATTACTAAGTAGAAACTTGTATTGGACAACTTTGGGTTTAAATCAGTGTTTACAATAAACAGTTGTCATTTGGTTACACATTTTTAACACATCTCTAACACTACAGATGCTACAGCTCATAAGGTTGGATTGTATACATAATAGAGAGTTTGAGCCAGTCAACGCCTTAACGTTAACCTTAACGTTAACGGCGGGACTATCCAATGAATTAACTGAA
>JAUJYV010002218.1:0-13392 GCA_033995625.1 Ophyiulus pilosus
TATCCGAAATCCGATTTAGCCAGGGATGAAATCCATTCCGTGACCATGGCTAGTACATCAAAAAACCGTGTAAACTTACAATTTACAATATCAATTAAATCATTTACTAATTCATTACTAACTAATCTTTCGATCAAAATCTGAGCGGTTGAGCGGTTGAAACATCCACTAACAGTGGTCACGGATAGGATTTCATCCTAGTCGAAATCCGATTTAGGCAGAGATGAAATCCATTCCGTGACCACTCTAGTAACTATGTAAACTATTAGACTTAAAGCATTAACTAACTAATCTTTCGATCAAAATTTGAGCGGTTGAGCAGTTGAAACATCCATTAACAGTGGTCACGGATTGGATTTCATCCTAGCCAAAAACCGATTTAGCCAGGGATGAAATCCATTCCGTGACCACGGCTAAGTACATCAAAAAACCGTGTAAACAGTTAAGACTTACAATTTACAATGGCAATTAAATCATTTAGTAATCTTTCAATCAAATTCAACCGCTCAATTCAACCGCTCAATTTAACCGCTCACGAGGTTGAGCTCAGGATGAGCCACACACACAGCGGTCTCTTTTCTCTTTTTGGTACGTTAACCCTCCGGCTTCGCATGGCCCACATGGGTGTGTGAACTGCCAAAAAAAAAAAAAAAAATGCGTAAGTGACGAGGTGCTAAAGTGTGCAGCTGCTAAAGTCGCTCTCAAAATTAAGGATTATGTCTTTAAAATTCCTTCCTTGGGAATTGCTGGACACGACTGGACATCGTTCGATCCCCTCAAATCACGTAAAAACAAAAAAAAAAAAAAGCAACAGCCCCGCTTCTCAAAGTGACCACCCGGAGGAGTCAACCATATAAACGCAGGTGCAAACGATTTCATGCTGGACAAAGGCACCCAGGGGTCAAGCGCATCCCTTTTCGCGCTGTGCTCGCCGGCCACTGGTCAAACTCACCTTGGGAACCTTGGGCAAAACACGTGGCTCAGTGGGGACACCACCTCGCATCAAGGTGTACTGTGGTCACACCTCGACAAAAATAACACCCCCGAATTAACGGACCGAGATGACCAAAACTCATTTACGACCAATATTTTTGGGGGGCAGTGTAACACGAATATACAGGGTGCTTCCGAAGTTGGAGTATTAGACAGTTTTAGCGTGTCACGCGCGTCTTTGTGCGCGTACCTTAACTTTAATGACGGGAAGGGAGGAGCCACGCGTTGAACTACCCAATGAACGAACTGGAACGTGATGGGTGCGCATGCGCGGTTCTTCTCCTCCCGCCGCTAACGTTAAAGTTGGCATAAAGACGTTGGCATGCTAAAACTGTCTGTCTGTTGAGTACATTGAATGAATTTGAGCAACGAGTAAAAAAGTACCGAGTACAAAGAGTACTTGAATGTAACATGTGCAAAAGTAATTGTACTCAAGACGTACGAGTACAATGCACTCGATTGCGAAAATGTACTCACAAAGGGGCGATTACGAATGTCTTCTAGTGCTAACGTAATCTGAAATTATGAGTACCGATGTAGTAATCGAGTATGAATAGAAATACTTTTAAGTAAGTAAATGAGTCGTATTTGAGTAACGGGAATGAGTAACTTGAAACGAGGGTCATCCGAAAAGCTATTATGAATGCATCCTAATTTTTACATTTGTACTCATATCCACGAGTACAATTTACACCAATCTGACTACGATACTACTCGTACTTTCAGAGTATGATTCCACTGGTACTCGTAATCGGTACTCATATCCACGAGTACAATTTACCCCAGTATGGCTACGATACTACTCGTACTACTAGAGACTATAGAGTATTATTCCACAGGTACTCGTAATCGGTACTCATATCCACGAGTACAGTTTACCCCAGTCTGGCTACGATACAACTCGTACTGCGGAGTATTATTCCACAGGAACTCGTATTCGGTACTCATGTCCACGAGTACAGTTTACCCCAGTCTGGCTACAATACTACTCGTACTTTCAGAGTATGATTCCACAGGTACTCGTCATCGGTACTCATATCCACGAGTACAATTTACCCCAGTCTGGCTACGATACTACTCGTACTTTCAGAGCATGATTCCACAGGTACTCGTAATCGGTACTCATGTCCACGAGTACAATTTACCCCAGTCTGGCTACGATACAACTCGTACTATTAGAGTATGATTCCACAGGAACTCGTAATCGGTACTTCCGCACACGAGTACATATTTGCCCGAGTTCGATTACTCGTTTCATACGACTACTGATTACACGTACTCTATACTTGTACTCTACTTGTACTATAGAGTAAGTACGATTCCACTGCAATCGTCATCAGTATACTCCTACTCACGAGTACATATTTGCCCAAGTTCGATTACTCATTTCATACGACTACTGATTACACGTACTCTATACTTGTACTCTACTTGTACTACAGAGTACGATTCCACTGCATCGTCATCAGTATACTCCTACTCATGAGTACACGCGGTATTTCTGGTATTACAAAACAGCATTCAGTACATTCTATCCGATATTAATTAGCTCATTTGTGGAAAACCAAACAAGTAGAGGCCAATTAAGTAAAATGATTTCTGCTTTTGTTATCATCGGGGTATTTCCGGAAATGCGTTGCATACAAAATACTCGAAACAATGTAATACTCGCTACGCGTAAAGCGCTGCAGGGAAAATCCCACACTCGTGGCATATTCGGCCACTAATTCTTCAAGAAATCAGTTTAAGCAGATGTGAGAAAACAACAAAATTAGGTTTAATTTTCAATTTGGTGACGTCAATTGTAATTTCTGTAGTGACAGGCACGACGAGGCTGTACAGGGAGAAACTCAAGTTTGTAACCCAGTACGAGGCCAATCAATAAGGACACCCCCGAAATTCCTTCCAAAATTGACTCCCTCTACCCTCTGTCCATCCTATGTCCATTTTAGTCCTGACCCCCACCCTCTCCTCCTCCTCCCTCTTGAGGACGTCCTTTTTGAATGGGCCCTTAGTGGACGGACGTCCAAAATGGTTTCCCCCCTCCCTCCCTCCTTTCCACATTGGGACCACATGCCAGCAAACCCCCCCTCTTACCCCCTCTTGAGGACGTCCTTGTTGAATAGGCCCTTAGTGGACGTCCATAATGGTTACCCCCTTGTCCACATTGTGTCCACATGCCAGCAGACCCCCTTAATCCACTCTTGAGGCCGTCCTTTTTGAATGGGCCCTTGCCAACAGTGCCAACAGTACCAATAAGTCTGTCTAGCTGATATATATTTATTATTACCTTATCAACGCGCAAAAGCAAGTGAACTGACGGATGTGCGCAGTAAACAATTGTTTTATTTCCCGCTTTATGGTTGAAATAATAATAATAAAAAATGAGCCAAATAGCTGGGTAAGAGAGGAAATAGAGGACAATGTTAATTGGAAATACGTGTACGTTGTCACAGCACTCGTGTGCTCTTGTCAAAATTGCGAGTTTGACAAAAGTGTGCTAAGGTTAAGTTATTTGGAAAACAGTCAACTCGAAAATTCACGGAAAAATCCGATCACCAAAAATACTAGGTGTGGTTTTTTTATTTAATAAAAAAAACCGAGAGAGACTGACGTTTCTTAATGTTTTCTTACCAATTTTTATTATCGAATTGTTTTGGTCTTTAACGATTTGAAAGCAATTTAAAATCACTATTAAAATTTCATACATTTAATTGTCAGGAGGCACAAAATTTGGGAGGGCGTTAATTTCAAATAATCTCCAATCGTGTTTAGGTTTTTTGGTGTTTTTGGGTGTTTAGGGGTTTAGGGGTTTAGGGGTTTAGGGGTTTAGGGGGGAGAAATGACCCAGCCTGGGTTTTTAACGGTTTTCAATTACACGTCCTACATTTTCTCTCTCAAAATAGTTGGGGGGAGGAGGAGGAGGAGGAGGGGGAAAGGGAAATAGTAGTACAATATCTTATCGGTGTAATCTTGAAAATCTCTTTTTTTCCACCCCTCAAAACTAAAATACCAAAAAAAAAAAAAAAATTCGCTCCATTTATCAAAAGTACACACACACAGACGTGTGAATGAGTGAATGTTTACCACGGATGTAATAACATGAAATTAGCCACGTGTTTATATTTAAAGCTACTGTTAGGGGTCATTCGAAATGGACGTCCCCGAAATTCCTTCAAAAATTGACCATCCTTCCCCCAACCCCATGTCGTAGGGTGTCCAGAAAGTCCAAAAAGTGTCCATTTTATCCATTTTGGTCCAGACCACCCCTTCCTCCTCCCTCGATGACGTCCCTAATTTTTGTGGAAAAGTAGGGTGTCCTAAAAATTCATTCATTCCTTCAAAAATTGACCATTCCCCTACCACATGTCGTAGGTTGTCCAGAAAGTCCAAAAGGTGGCCATTTTATACATTTTGGCTCAGACCCCCCTTCCTCCTTATTCAATGACGTCCCTAATTTTTTTTGAAAAGGAGGGTGTCCAGAAAATTTGCTCATTCCTTCAAACATTGACCATCCTTCCCCCTACCCCATGTCGTAGGGTGTCCAGAAAGTCCAAAAGGTGTCCATTTTACACATTTTGGCCCAGACCACCCCTTACTCCTCCCTCAATGACGTCCCTAATTTTTTTTGAAAAGTAGGGTGTCCAGAAAATGTGTTCATTCCTTCAAAAATTGACCATTCCCCTACCACATGTCGTAGGGTGTCCAGAAACTCCTAAAGGTGGCCATTTTATACATTTTGGCCCAGACCACCACATCCTCCTCCCTTAATGACGTCCCTAATTTTTTTTGAAAAGTAGGGTGTCCAGAAAATGTGTTAATTCCTTCAAATATTGACCATCCCCCTACCCCATGTCGTAGGGTATCCAGAAAGTCCAAAAGGTGGCCATTTTATACATTTTGGCCCGGACCCCCCTTCCTCCTCCATAATTTTTTTGTGAAAAATAGGGTGTCCAGAAAATCTGTTAATTCCTTCAAAAATTGACCATCCACCTACGGTCGTCGAGGTTTTAAGCAATGAATTACATTTGGGACTTGGACCACATTTCTTCTGGTGACAATTTCACTGACCTTTAAAACTCAATCAAACAGAAAATCCAAAAACTTAAAAATACCATTTTTAGTGAACGTCCATAATGGCTTTCCCATATCAAAATTAAGCAGTTTTTAAATAAAACGTTTTATCAAAGTTTTTTTTTGTAATCATCCATTTGTAGTGTTTCCTAAAATCCTTTACGATAACGAATCAATCAACAACATTATTGCAACACGTGTTACACAAACGTGTTTGTAACAGAATATGCTGCTGCCATCTAGTGACCAATTCAAAAATGACCGATCATCTTGTTTTGAAATATGATTAGAAAAAGTTATCATAAATTGCCTAACTTCAGTTAACTACTGGACGTTTTTGAAATCGAGTGCACTGTACTCGTACTTTTCGAGTCAATTTTTTCCGTACTCGTTACTCAAATTCGTTCGATGTACTCAATTACTACAAAACACTGATTTTTTACACTTTTTTTTCAGTTACTTGACACGGGGTTTGAAATTTTCAAAATTTGGCGCCTCCGAAAAATATCTTCAGACAAGTTGGATTAAAGCGCCATCGAGTGAGAACAAGTGTAGTCCTGAAACTGCATCGAATATTTATTACAACAACGGCGCTCTGAGCAAAGTAAAACGCGTCAAGGTTTTCCTTTCACCGCGTTTGTGCGTTGAAAATGATTTTTTGATTTGTCTCCAGTCAGTAAATGTACTTAAATAGTCCTTAAATAGTTGTTAAAACGAAAGTTTTATGGATGAACCATGTTTTCCAAATCTTATTAATCCGAATTTGACCAAATTCGGATTAATTTTCGTATATTTCGTCCATTTTATTAACAAAGATGGCGGACAAAGTACGCATGCGTCATTTAAAGTCTTTCATTAATGTTCAGAAATTATAATAGAGAGTTTGAGCCAGTCAACGCCTTAACGTTAACTTTAACAGCAGGAAGGGAGGAGCCAAGGACTTAAGTATCCAATGAATTAACTGAACGTCACGCGCACTCATGCCGTTCATTGGGTAGTTAAGTCCGTGGCTCCTCACTTCCCGAGGTAACATTAAGGTTAACGTTAAGGCGATGGCTGGCTCAAACTCTCTAATAGCCGTCATCCAATGGGAAATATCGAAATGTTATTGTTGTTGTTGGTGTTGGTGGTTCGGTTTTAACGGCCCAAAGGCGACTAGAGCTAAAAAGGTCCCAACCGATTGCAAGATTTGGTCTACAGGGCCAACAGGGCTAGACTCATGTGACATAAATGACGATAGACTGACTGGCGCCCAGTTCGGAAGAACGCCTTAAGTTAGCCCTTACTGGGGGCCCAGCCTAATTATCACAGGACATTAAAAGGATTAGAGAGGGGTGAACAGGTGACAGTATGAGGGTAGGAGTAAAAAATGTTGTTGTTGTTGGTTGGGGTTTAAGGGCCAAAAGGCGACTAAGGCTAAAAAGGGCCCAACCGGTTGCAAGTTGATTCTGCAGAGGGTCTACAGAGCTATCAGGGTTAGATTCAGGTGACAGAGATGACGATTGACTGACTGGATCCCAGTTCCGAAGAATGCCTTAAGTTAGCCCTTACTGGGGGCCCAGCCTAATTATCACAGGACGCATATCGAAGCAGTGCCGACTTATGTCGTTAGATGGCGCGAGTTACCACTCCGACATTATCCGTACAATTTCAAGTGAATGTTTCAATATTGTCACATTTCAATTAATTTGGCTTTAATTTACGCCCCTTGCACTAATCGTAAAAGCGACAGAAATGAGCGATAAAATATTATTAGATATTTATAAAGCGCACACACATTTAAATTTCCAAAATCGTATTTCCGTTTACGGTTATTACCCATTATTGTTATTACAACGTTAATAATATTATTGCGAATAAAATGACATTTTCCCTGGTGTTAATAAATAAACATTAAAATACCATCGCGGGTAACGCGAATTTAGCACGATAGATTAGACTATAAAATAAGAGTTTACAGAGGTGCGTTTACGTTATTCGCGTGGCAACACCACAGATGGAGCCACCGATACGCGATACGGTACCGCGGGTATTTTTTAGCTCTTTACGAAAAACGGTTCGAGTATTCTTAAGATCGGGCTTAAATTTTAATTAACCGTTAAATATTAATAAGTTTGATGTAAGACCCTTTAAAAACTGAATGAAAATTCACTCTTGAAAAATATAGGTCTTTGAAAGGTCCATTTAGAAACATCCGTTTCATGGCACTGTTACTGACGTCCCCCAAAAGCCCCCGAACGAGAGGCGGATGACTAAACATCCAGCAGAGGGAACAAAACCACCTATGCTTTCCGGTCCAGTCATACTGGCCTCGGAGCTAAGACTTATGACCATATAAGGCCCCTATGTTACAGCACCGTTCAGGTGTCAGTGACAGTGGCGTAGTGAGGAGTGGCAGTCGTCCCGGCACCGGTGGCTAGATAACGCCAAAGGAGTGGCTAACCTAGCAGAGGCGGGAAGGGAGAAGCACGCATTCGCACTCTCTAACGTTAAGGTTAAAGTTAAGGCGTTGGCTGGCACAACCTCTCTACTATTTACAGACGCGATACGTGCGCAACGTTTAGCTTTAGACATTTCTCTATACCGATCGTATTTAAAAGACAGAGGCCACTTCACGCAAGCGTGCTTTGGCCAGTGGTCAGTTCGGGCCACTAATGGTCAGCTTCTTGACCACATGCTCTCTGATAGCCATTACGCCGAACGACACGTGATTGACCATCTCCGCACTGTCGCTCCGAGAAACTCGGCAACGTGGATGGAGGTGAGGGGTCAACTGGATGAAAGATGTAACCACCGGTCACTCAAAATGTGCTCTTCGTTTAGTGTTAAAAGGCTTCTAAGCCACGATTTGACGCAGGATTTTTTTTCTTAATCGGGGAACCCCTATTTACGGAAGTCAAGTCTTAACGGATAGTCTAGCGAAAAGGAAATAAAAAAAATGCTTCTTTCTTCCGGTTTTTTTTCCTCCCCCCAAAAGAAAAAACGATAAAAAGTACTTTTTTATCTTTTTTTTTTTTTTTTTTTTGGCCAGTATCGAATGCCAAGTTTGTGTCTATCGGTTACGTTATCGAATGATATAAGGTGTTCGCTTAGCATCTAGTTCTGGTAAAAGTGTTGGGTAAAAAAAAAAAAAAAAAAAAAGAGGAGGAGGAGAGGGTATAAAGTGAGGGAGTGGAATGTGTGTTTGTTGATTTCTTGCTTCTTTTTTTTTTCTTTATCCCAACCCCCAAAAGAAGAAGAAGAAAAAGAAGAAAAAAACTATTCGTTATTTTATATGGGATTTTGATGTCCTATATATACTATCGTGCATTTCGATCCTGCCTGGTATTTTTTTATCAGAAATAGACCTCTCTCTGTCTCTCTCTCTCTCTCCGAAATGCGAGTGTGGAGAAGTGAAGCGGCATTAATGCGATGGTGGAAAACTTATTTTATGAAACGAATTCCTGTAAAAAAGTAAAAAGTCTTCGGTGGTTGGTATGGTCTTTATCAGAAAACTTTCCATGCTTTTTTATTTTTTGTGGATAATGAAACTGGCAACTTAATGCAAAACCAAATGAGCCAAAAGCGAATATTCAATTCGATTTCAATTCAATTCAACTCAGTACCCTACAGTCCATAAATGCCATATGGTAAGGGGGGGGGAGTCCTACCTCTAACGTTAAGGTTAACGTCAGAGGCGGAGGGGAGGAGCCACGGACTGAACTACCCAATGAACTAACTGAGCGTCATGAGTGCGCATGCGTGCTTCTTCCCTTCCCACCTCTAACGTTAACCTTAACGTTAGAGGTGGGAGGGGAAGAGCCACGAACTGAACTACTCAATGAACTAACTGAACGTCATGGGTGCGCATGCGTGCTTCTTCACCTCCCACCTCTAACGTTAATCTTAACGTTAGAGCTGGGAGGGGAGGAGCTACGGACTGAACTACCCAATGAACTAACTGAACCTCATGAGTGCGCATGCGTGCTTCTTCCCCTCCCACCTATAACGTTAACCTTAACGTTATAGGTGGGAATGGAGGAGGTACGAACTGAACTACCCAATGAACTAACTGAACGTCATGAGTGCGCATGCGTGCTTCTTCCCCTCCCACCTCTAACGTTAACCTTAACGTTAGAGGCGAGAAGGGAGGAGCCACGGACTGAACTACCCAATGAACTAACTGAGCGTCATGAGTGCGCATGCGTGCTTCTTCCCTACCCGCCTCTAACATTAAGGTTAACGTTAAGGCGTTGGCTGGCTCAATCTCTCTAATCTCCTCCAGAACTCTGTTTGTTTGTTTGTCGGTTTATTTTTAACGTCGACCTATTTCTGCAACCTGATATATTTGTTTCAATAAATGTTGTAAACAACATAGTGTTGCTATGGTTAAACTTGTTCTAGCAAAAACTACAGTTTTGAAAATTGTGGGTTTACTTTATAAGGGACAAAAAAAAACCCGACATGGAACCGAAAATTATGCCTGCATACAAATTAATTAACTTCTGGGTTTTTTCACAAAATGTTCGTCAGCAAATTTCCAAAGTCTGCGTTTTATTAATAATCACCGACATATAGGAGGAAAATGTCGTAATTGATTAGAATTTATGAAATTCTGCCATGAACATCACAGCGAACAAACTTGCCTCGGTTTTGCAATATCGATTTATTCAGCACGCACAAAAAAAAAAATAATAAAAAATGTAAAAAAGGAGGAGGATTTATTTCAAATTAATCTATTTCCTCACGAATAAAAACCGCAGGAATAAACTACAGATGATTTTTCATTTCTTAGATTACTTCGGTATGGTGGAAAACTGAGCAGCTTGCCGCTTTCTTTATATAAATTCATGAAACTATCGCGTATAGATGAATATGTACTCGTGTGCAGAAGTACTGATTACGAGTACCTGTGGAATCATTTCTATAGTACGATTATTACGGTAACCAGACTGAGGTAAACTGTACTCGTGGATTTGAGTACTGTTTACGAGTATCGCTGATTACGAAAGTATTGTTGTGAGTACATATTTGTAATTGAGTGCATTGTACTCGTACGTTTTGAGTGCATTTGCATCAAATTACTCTTTTACTCGTTACTCAAATTCATGCAATACACTCAATTACTGCCCAGCACTGCTTTGTGGACACCCCTGTAGTGGGGCAAACATTGATAGCTTCGGTGTTATGAGAGGATGCCTTCTTTAAGGGGTAAACAAATGTTATTAAAAGCCACGTAATTAACCATTGTGAGTACATTTTTGTGAACGAGTGCATCGTACTCGGACGTTTTGAGTGCATTTGATTTCAATCACTCTTTGTACTCAGTACCGTTTACTCGTTACTCAAATTCATTCAATGTACTCAATTGCTGCCCCTGTAGTGGGGCAAACATTGATAGCTTCGGTGTTATGAGAGGATGCCTTCTTTAAGGGGTAAACAAATTTTAATAAAAGCCACGTAATTACCCATTGTGAGTACATTTTTGTGAACGAGTGCATCTTACTCGGACGTTTTGAGTGTGCATTTGCGTTCAATCACTCTTTGTACTCAGTACCGTTTACTCGTTACTCAAATTCATTCAATGTACTCAATTGCCGCCCAACACTGCTATATAGTGATAAAACCAAAATGGAGGCCAATACATGTCCCATGTATGATTTTTCACTCGATATGGTTAAAGTACCAATAATGAACTAGTAACAATGGCATCCTCCTCCTCCTCCTCCTCCTCCTCCTCCACCATATTCAAATCTTTAAAATTCCCAAAAAGCGTGATGGGAGAAGAGGAGGAGGAGGAGAAGGGTTGTTTCAGCAGGTATCTGGTAACAGATGCACGTCTGCTACATTATATTAAATTCCTTATAAATTTGAAATTGCGCCCCCTGCATCGCAAGTGTCCGCCGAACATTTCCCCGCGCAAATCTCCCGCGAAAGTGCGCTGAATACGAAATGATCCTAAAAAGCAATTGGAAATGGCTAACACGTCCCATAAGGAAACAAAGTGGCGGAAATGCCAACATCCCAGGGTCACGTGACCTAGGCGCCATTATTACACCCCCTCCTCCCCTTCCCCTTCCTCCTCCTCCTCCTCCTCCTCCTTCCCACCCACCCACTGCTTGGATATGTTGAGGGAGGGATTTCGATGCTTTTACCCCCTCTACCCCCTTGGTTACTAAAACGGCTGAATTTCGCTTTTTATGAGCTAGGGTAAAGCAACATTAGTTTTTATGGATTTTTGTTTTTCGCGTCGAGGAAAAAAAAAAAAGGCATTCAAATTTCAATATGAAAGCAAATTCCGTTTCCTTTTCGTCCCGATGAAAAATATACACTGACCATGGGAGAGAAAAAACAGATTAAGGGAGATGAATCACGCCACTGCACTCGTATTACGACAGTTTAGAAGATAGTAAAAGATCCAACGGAGGAATTTCCACCATCTTGAAACACCTGTTGTCACTACTAAAAAGCAGTTGAGGCCAACGTGTCCCCATATTTGGCATCACTGTCATAATTGACGGGACAGTAAATACTGGAATCTCGGTGTTGGACAGTAATTTAGTACATTGAGTTTGTTAACCCCTTGAATGAGGGCATCCTCTCATAACTCCGAAGCTATCAGTTTGCCTAACATTTTTATGAACGAGTACATTAAATGAGTTTGAGTAACGAGTAAAAGAGAAATGAGTAAAACGAGTAATTGAATGCAAGTGTACTCAAAACGTACTCACAATTTATGATTATATGGCATTTAATAAAATGGGTTAACCCCTTGATAGAGGGCCTCCTCTCATAACACCGAAGCTATCAATGTTTGCCCCACTAGAGGGGTGTCCACAAAGCAGTGTTGGCCAGTAATCTAGTATATTGAATGAATTTGAGTAACGAGTAAAGATAACTGAGTACAAAGAGTAATCGAATACAAAATGTACAGAATTATTTGAATGCAAATGTACTCAAAACTTACGAGTACAATGCACTCGATTACAAAAACGTACTCACAATGCGGTGATTACGAATGTCCTCGAGTATTAACGGAATCCGAAATTACGAGTACCGATGTAATCGAGTATGAATAGAAATACTTATGAGTAAGTAATTGAGTCGCATTTAATACATTTGAGTAACGAGAATGAGTAACTTGCAACGAGGGTCATCCTAAAAGCTAATATGAACGTATCCTAACTTTTGCAATTGTACTTGTGATCCTTTTGTTATCGGATGTACTGTTCTTTCCCCCCAATTAATTATTAAGATTTTCTAATTTCTAAAAGTACGTACTCACAATGTACTCATATTCCTTAAGATTTTAAATTTTTTTATTTAGTCCGCTCGCAATAAAACCTAAGATGTTTAAAATAAATCGAGTTCACTAGACGATACTTTCGCACTCCGCCACACTCGTAATCGGTACTCATATCCACGAGTACATTTTACCCCAGTCTGGCTACGATACTACTCGTACTATTAGAGTACGATTCCACAGGTACTCGCAATCAGTACTTCCGCACACGAGTACATATATTTGCCTAAGTTTGAATACTCATTTCATTTCACTACTCTACTTTAGACTACTTACTCATCATAATTACTAAATAATCGCCAATACTCAAATTTGAAGAGTGTACTTGTTCTTATCACAAGCACACCACATTGCCATAACGGTCACAGATGGCGCTGTTACTTTTAACCATTCATTTAAACAAATTGGCAATAAGACGTGCGCGTGGTGTGTTTTTTGAGCAATTATATCAGATTAATTGTCGATGTTATTAAAATTTATGGATTTTTTTTCCAACCAATCGAGTTCAAGGCATAAAAAACTAAGTACACCAACTTACACATTTCTGAAAACTAAAAGTGTGTACCAAAGTCGAGCATTGGCATGTCGTTAACTATTTAAACCTGTAATTCACCCCCCAACGAGCCACATAAAGGTAGCCGACTTAGGCTTAAGCACTGCCACTACTTGACGTTGGATTTCGTAATAAGCCGTAATTAATTTTTGTATTAAATAATTTAGGAGCCATTTTATGTTTCCCCAAGCATTTTATCGGCATGGATCAGGTGGCACTCACCATTTTATAGCCATTTCTGATGGGCAATCTTAGCAGGCAACTGCTCTTCTGTTTCTCCATCGATCAGGAGCCATAGGTCAGGGGCTGTTCATAAACAACACCCACAAAAACACAGCTTTTAGAGGTAAAACTGAACTAAACAATTTTTAAAGTTAAAACTTACATGAACTTATTAATACTAATTATTAATATTAATACAGTGATACCTCGAGATACGAGTTTAATTCGTTCCGTAACCTTGCTCGTATGTCAATTTGCTCGTATCTCG
>JAUJYV010002219.1:0-13388 GCA_033995625.1 Ophyiulus pilosus
TTTTTTAAAAATTTATATTGCTCGTTATGCGAATCACTCGTTATGCGAGGTGCTCGTTAAGCGAGGTTCCTCTGTATATTGATAATTTTCTTGGAGAACATTTGGATTCATATAAAAATTACGAATCCGTATTTACTTAATGGTCGTCATGCATTGTTTAAACAGCTGCAATATGAGAATAATAAAAGTCAACGCATGTGTGTACACGACATATTTTCATTAGACACAGAATGTTGTTTTTTCTGAATGTTGTAATAATGGAGAGTTTGTGCACGCTTTCCGTCTTCCCCCCACCCCAACACTAACGACAACAACAAAAAAGTATCACGCATGAAACGAACTGCAGTAAGTAGCAAATATTGTATGGATAAGTCCCTGGCGAAGTATATAGACATGAAAAGAAACCATCCGGTATTCTGATCCGTATTTCATTGTTTACTACCATATTTAAACAACTGCAAGTAGCGTGTAACATGAAATAAGAGTACAAACAAAATACAATATAATAATAAATTGAATATATGGACAAAGTTTCAATAAGTATTTTTAGTATTTTTGAAATTATATCTTTAGAAACACAAGTTGTATTGACGAAAATCCTCTTCTTGAATGTATATACAGTCAAGATGTTATCCGATCGATTTATATTGATCATAGGGCTATTTCAGACAAATTTATGTACGTGAAGTAAATTTGGATTATTGAAAATTACTCGGAATGGGATACTTTCATTTTTCTCTTGTTATTACTATTCTCTCTTTGTCTTTGAATCAAATTTGTCATTGAATAAGTTGGAAAATTTAGGATTGTCATCAATGTTTTCCATCCACAAGTGATTGTTTTATAAAGCAACAAAATGGCGAGAATATATCCTAGGTACTCTGGATACATGTGGCGAAAATATAGATAGTATATTCAATTGTGGAAAATATGGATACATAAGGATGTCTTAATAGAAATGATTTTGAGAAAATTAAAAGCCCAATATTATTGTGGATTGTGCAAAAGTTGTGCAACATGTGTAATTTTGTTTGTGATTTTCACTATTGAATTTTGAAATTCTCCTGTTTAGGAAATTGTTCTCCATTATCAATTTCTGGAAACGGTCTGTTTTTCTCTTCTCTGGTAGTCAGTAAAAGGATGCTTATTGAATTGATAGGCATCTCAAATAAAATGCAAAGTAAAAATCCTAGGAAAAGACTTGTAGCCAAGATGCTTATAAAAATATTTACCTAAAAAGATTGAAAATTAGCACGACACATAAATAAAACAATATATAAATAAACCAAGTCAGATTCAAAAGTTGTAATTACCATTCTGTAATGGTCGAAGTGAATTGGTTGGCTTAGTGAACCGAAGTAGGTCATTATCACTATTTCCTGCACTATATAACATGAATACGAAATCTTGCTTAAAGGTATGAAGTATTTCCAGGATAATATAGGTTCGACGATACCTGCAATGTTGATAAGCGCTTTTAATATAAAGTTTAATAATCTCTTTTGTACAAGTGAATAAACTTGTTTATGAGGAATAGTTCTTACCTCCATTACCAACAGTACAAGCCAAAATGATCCATGCTATATTTATTGTCCACGTCAATCTTGATAGTGAGAGATATAGTACGTTAAACGTTGGTGTGGCTATTAGCTGACCGCTATAATACGAGGAAGTTCCAAATAACAGTGTCAAAGATGAAACTGTAGACGTGACCCAAGCTGTCATACACAGTGCCTATTTTTAAGGAAAACGTGCATCATATTTGATATACATTATATTAATGTTTATATTCAATACATAGCCTAAACAATTTGATTGACTGAACAAAATACTACTAGTGAGATAGTTGACTTTGGGTACACTTACCGAACTACGAATTATTCACGTTTATTATAAAAATGACCGGGGATTTAATTGGGCCATACATGTATCTCATTAAAAAGTATTATATTGCATTAAAATTTACCTTAATAATACCTTAATGACAAAATGTCATAACTTTGTGTTGAATTTACTTTAAGTTGAGGAATACATTTATAATTCAGTTTCACTTTCACTATTTACATCTATCTTTTTTTCTGGTGCATTCCTTTACTTTGTTTCTATTAATTATAGAGATAGTGTGAATGCTTACCGGTTTAATTGTGATTTTCTTTTTGTTGAAATGGGTATGGAGAAGGTAGCCCAGTATTAATCCTACCAAATATTGTCCGAGATGACCCCAAGGTTTCATGTAGTAGTATTTAATATAATCTTGCGCCTTAATATACCTGTAATTCGAGGCATTATAAATAACTAGAACATCATACATATGAATACTGTGTATTCAATTGTTGTAATGTTTTAACATTATGGTTATTCTTGTTAATTACTTATGCCTATGTTAATCTACTTGAAAATAAAATAAGTTCTTAAATACTTACTTGGAAGAGGAATTAAAAATGAATTCTATTTGCTTGAAGTAAATAACCAGCATTTGAACGACAAGGCTTAATACAATGCAAATTCCAATTCCAATTAATCCCCACTTGGGTTTTCTGCAGTTTTAAGATAAGAACATTGTGATGTTGTATAATTATTTGCATTTTTCAAAGTTTTTGTTTTATTTACTGTACCTGTAAAGAGGAAACAACAGCAATGATGTCAAAATAAATAGTTGCATGTCTACAGCAAGATACCAGGCGACACCATTGCACTAAAACGAAATTGAAATGCACTGGAATTTTATGATTTCCTTCTTCAAGTGGTTGTGATATTATATTAAAGGGTGAGTCAGTCTACTTCAACCAATTTGTTTCAACCAAGTGCTGAGAATAAAGAAATAGGTTGAAGTAGACTGTATCGCCCCTTAATTAAATGTACTGGAACAATTTCTGTAGATTAATTATACACGATTCGATCGGTAGAGTTAATAAAATAATTGTTGTAATTACCTTCGAATATATTGTTGTAAAATTGAATATGTAAAACAGTGAAGTCCACCAAGTCTTTCTGCAATCCATTTTCTTGTCGAACACATTTTCCCATACGGGACTTTGTAAGAGATAATATATAGGACCAGCGACTATTGCCACAGTAACCATGAACGCCGGAGTTAACCTATGTCATTTTTAAAAATAATTAGCTACATATTATGCTATATGCCTATACATGTTAAAGGTTAATTTACCACTAAAATGGACACCTTAAACAGGACAACAAAACACAGTAGTAAATTTTTAAACAGCAGTGAACTAACGTTTTCACAAAATTTGAAAGATCTATTGCAATTTATAATGCAAATTAAACTTAATAAACTATAGTCACTCACATACATCATATTGGCTCAATTTGAAGCCCTCACGCGAACATATACGTCTTAAAAGCCTTGGGTAAATAATTTCAATTTTTACAAAGGTACAAAATTTACAAAGTGGTGGATTTATGCTGCGTGTTTTTAATTGTCTACTCGCCCTTTAATTCAATTTAATAGGTAATGATTGATATTTCAGTTGAGAGGCTATTTGATTTTCAAAATGTTTGCTATTCCACTTATTCTTTCAAAACTTAGTTTATTTTATTGTTAAAAAAACTTCTATTTTAATTTCAAAATCACCTTATGTAGTGATAAAGAAACATTCTTGGAAGACTCCGAAATTTGAAATGTTGCGCCTTTTTTAAAAAGTTGTATGCAATTAGTGTAGAACTGAAAACAGAGAAGTGAATACCATAATTTGGTATCATTTTAAAGTTGTTTAAAAGATATACAAGCCAACATTGTTTTTACCTCATCAGAAAAAATGTGTCCACTGCCAAATCCCCACATCGAATTGTACCAAATAATACCTCATTATCAATGGTGTGGATGAAATCTAGCACGTTGTCTAAAACAATTTATTTAGAATTTCAATGTACTGCAACAGGTATTTAGACAATGGAGCACCGAGTAACTCTAGTTTTCTTCATGCACGTACTTCATTAAACTAAACATATGATACATATAGGCTACATGTAGCCTATACTGAAGCACTAGATTCCGAAATGTTTCTGCTAAGAAAATCCAAATGTTTCTGTAAAGCATGTTCGTCCAGTTTTTTTCTAGTATATGTTTTATTCTGACCAAGGAAATATAAATTTCACCGGTGTTTTGACTAAAGATCACGTGAGGTCACAACATACATTTATAACACTTACCAAGTGGTATAACAAGCAACACTTTATAGCAGTGTGCCAAAATAATCCATGCCATGCTCAAAACTTTGATCCCATGCAAAACATGAATGTCTCCATTTCTCTTTTCTATATTAAATACTTTTGTCATATTTTTGGGTATTGATATGACAGAAAAGATCTTTCCTAGTCTTCCTGAAAAGAATTAAAGGGCGGTTTTCAAAATTAAGTTTTATTGCAAGTTGGCGTAAGTGTTGTTACCTGGATATTCTTTGCTAGCAACAATGGATCCGAGTATGACAAAAAGAATAATTCCAATTAAACAACATCTGTTAAAAATAAAACTGGACTGAGAAAACCTCGAATACCACATTGACCACGGGAATCGAACCCGGTCCTGTACAATATGGATATTCATAAAGTTAAGTTAACATGTATTATTACGTTATTATAATATCAATGGTGTCCATTTTTCGTCCCTTATTTGTGTAGCAACTCTTTTCGTTCAATTTGCTTATCAAATGCGTGTGTCCTACCCCTTAAAATAAATATTTTCAATTCATCAGTTTGCATAACTCATGTACATGATTTGAAACTACAGTATAGCGCAGTTAATAATATAGATGAGCTAATTAAACTCAACTGCTTATTTTCAGTGTAGCTTTAAGCTTAAAATCCAAGATAGAATTACTTAATTATTTGCAGTTAACTGTTGTATCCGGTTGTGTGCAAAAAATGTTTGCAAACATATTTAGAAAAATCGGAATAATCTTATTAATATATATATTATAAATCCATAAAAAGAATTCTAAACGTTGATTATTTTAGACAACTTTTCGTAATTGAAATAAAAATGCCGTCTCGTAAACTTTGCCAAGTTAAATGCAATATACAGGTGTTTACTAAATTTAGAAAACTCGTTTGGCAGATTCAAATTAAATTATTGCGTATATACAGAAGTTTACATTTATAATACATTTACAATGCGCTCATTATTACTTACAATGAGCTATCAAATGCGATTTGTCATCCAGTGTACAACTGTTGGGTAAACATACACCCACACTTAATTGAGTTGAGAAGTAGCCTTTCATCTATAATATAAAATTAATCACATAAATATCTGTGTTGTAAAATCTCCATCATTTTGTCGTGCATTTAAATAAGAATTAGGATTATCTTCACATGGTCACGAATTATGAATTATAAATTATAAATTCTTGAAAATATTCATGAAATGCAAATAAGAAATAACACGTCTTAACCGAATTGTCTTTAAGAATCTAGCCTCCAAATGGTACTCTGTATTGTTTGTTAGGAAATATCATTTTTCTAGGATTAACCGAATTTGATGAGTTATATACAAGTATGCACGTTTGAAGTAATATAACTAATTATAACGGACAGCAATCAATTTTAAGTCAAAAATAATTGATTGATGTCCGATCACATGCCTATGATAAGGCTCATTTTGTAATTATTCAAACTACATATATGATTATTAATTGCCTTACTGTGAATAAGCAGTATTCTCCCGTAAAATAGATTTCTGTGCTTGAAATATTTTGTTCTTCTGACTTTGATTGCGAATGTTCTGATCCGACTTCTACTTCAAGACATTCCCAAAAGTTTCCCAACCAAAACCTGTTTCCTTTGTATATGCCAGATGGGGGTTTTGCAAAAGAATCGAACACTACATACATTATAAAAAGAATATTATCTCATTGTACAAATTTTAAAATGTACATACTGAAATGGAAAGTAAGCTTGTGCAAGTTCTATTTTGATGTTTATCCCGATTGCAGATCTACATTTACAGATCTAAGTCTGATTTAAATGGGTTTGTTTAATTTTTTCGTGAGTGTTTGCTGGAAATGAATTTTTAAAATAAATCGTTTTAAAAATCGCAAACCGTTTAAATACATATGCAAATAATTCAATCTATTTCGAAGTTTCCAAAACGATTTTTATACATGCATGCATGTTAATTTTCTGATGTTTAATTTTTATACTAAAGTACGGTTATTCCTTAGGATCTTTTAAGTAAATAAAAATATAATTAATTTTCCTTGAAATTATACCTCTCGATTACTTTACTTGAGAAATGGTAACTTCAACGTATTTCTGTATTTCAATTAAAATTTCAAAGAATAAGTCAAGTAATACTTACTTTTCATCGACCAGTCGTTCAAGGGTTTCTTCTTTTTCTTTGTGTTAGTTAAAAATGTCTGAATAGCAAAACTAATGTGTTTCCTACAAATTGGTGAAACTGTCTTTGGAAACAGGACTGATGAATTCGATAGAAAATCAACTGGAAATGGTCGCGAATTGTTTTTCATCAAAATCCATAATATCGGATTCAGAAATTTGCCCAAAGTGTTAATTGAATTGGATAAAGTGTCAGTTATATTTTTGAATTTATGCCTAACATTACGAATATCCCTTCCTTCATTTTCAAGGGATTGCTGGGTCGCAACATCACCAAAAAATATGCACACTAATATTGGCCACAGCAAGTTCATCCTTGTTTTTCAAATATAAAACGACTAAATTTTATTCCACACAGTACAGAATATTATATAATAGCTTAGTGGGACAACACTTGGATAGTAAATGTCTGCCATGTGATATTTAAACAACTGTTGTCTACTACTATACCCCATAATAAAAGTCCACACAAAACAGCTTTAAATTAGACACGTGGACCACATTTCAGAGGTATATTTCTGAGGTACCTTTCAACGTTTTACCAAATGGTGCTAGAAATATTGCCGAATTTCTGTTTTCTTTATTAATGAGTTGGTGACATACTATTAATATTGTATACATATTATTTAGTGTCATTTCACCCTTTGCTTTAACCCTTTGCCATTGTTTCTGGTTTACCATTTTTGGTAAGTTGGTCAAGCATGGCCAAGTACTTAATCGATTCTAATTAATTAATTCCCTTTAAATCTTTTATCTCCTTACCGTTGTTTCTGTTTCACCATGGTCACCCACTTAATCGACAGTAACATTTTCATTTAATTCTAAGGAATTAATCACGTTTACAAAAGTGAACAAACAATGAGCGATATTCCATGGAAATAACATTTGAATTCTTCATCATTTCAGTGCAGGTTATTTTATTTAAAGCATGTTTCTTCTTCATTTTATTGAGAAAAATATTGAAAACATGTTCTTGAAAAGTTTGTTTCGCGACAATTTATACTCTTTATTTAATTATTAATGCAAATTTAACTTAATAAACTAGTCAATCACATATATCATATTAGCTCAATTTGAAGCCCTTTATTTTCAGAGTGTGTTCGCACAGTTGTGGTCGCAGTGGGGTGTTGTTTCGCCACAGTGCGCAATAAATCGAATTTCTATTCTAAATCGAGCGATTTCCAATTTTACATCTCGACTTGTTCAAGAAGTAGTTCGCGGTCACCATTTGCAAGTTTCTCTTTCTTCTTGTTATCACCCAATAACAAAACGTTTAATAGTGAAATCAGTGGCATCTCGAATAAAATGCAAAATGCCATTCCTAAAATTAGAGTCGCAATCATGCTGCTCATGTAAATGTACGCCTAGAAATTTAAATAAAACAAGCTTTAGTAGATAAATTTAAAACTCTGCGCAACATGCTATTATTCTTTGCATGTTATAATGGAAAAATATTGTTAATTGGATTTTTATAATTACAATTCTGTAATGGTCAAAGTGCGTGCTTTGGCTCAGTGATGCGTAGTATGCCACTAAGACCATTTGATGAATTAAATAACTTGAATAGGAGATTCTGCTTAAGGGCATGAAATATTTCCAGGACAATATCGAGTTGATGATTCCTGCATTGATAATAGTTGGTTAGTGTCTTTCACAATTGCATGCAATTCTAAGAGGATCCTAAAAGTGAATTTAATGAATTTTGCTTTGATGAACATAAATTATATCGATATTCGTTATTAAATATTATTTTAAATTGTTGATGATTTCCTACTGCTAGAATTCAACATTATCGATAGACATCAGTCGATACGTCGTTCTATCCATTTCATATAAATGGACTCGAACGATTTGCCTACGATACTTACTTGCAGAATTAGAATCCTCTTAAAATAATTCAGGTAATTAAAGTGTTGCTTAACCTCCATTCCCAATAGCGCACGCGAAGATAATCCAAGCTATGCTCATTGTCCAAACCTGTCTTGACAATGGACCGTAGAAAATGTTAAACATTGGTGTAGCTATCATTTGACCGCTAGCTATAGGGTACGTTCCGAAAACTACACCTATTGTGCTGATAGCACACAGAGTCCATCCAATAGCAGTCATCACCTGTAATCGATAAAATAAACATGTCGAATTTTAAATTGTATATAACTCTGTAAAGTTGAGGACATTGTAATTAAAAACGTTTGCTCGTATTTCTATAAACACTGCTTACTGGCCGGATGACAATTTCGTTTCTGTGGTAATGAACGTGAAGAGTGTATCCTATAAAGATTCCAACCAGATACTGTCCAAAATGGCCCCATGGTCTCAAGTAGTAATATTTACTCAAATGTGCCATCATTTCTAAACTGAAATTCGTAAGTTATAAGTTGTTATCGCCGTGTTCGTTATGTCATGCAGTGTGTTATCAGTACTTAGAATTCTTTCAATTATTACTTCATTTCTGCAGTTAATAGAAATCCGATGTTCTTGTAGTAAACGATTATCATTTGGCATACAACTGTTGTCACGTAGAAAATAACGATTCCAGCCAGGCCTAATTTAGAATTCCTAAATGTAATTTTTTGTTGAATACACACAATTTGAAATTGAGTAATATTATCAGTATTCGTTCTAATCTTCTTACTTGTAAAGTGGAAACAAAATTAACGGTGTCACGAGGAACATTTGCATATCAACAGCTAAGTACCATGCAGGTTCGTTGCACTTAAATGACATTGAAAAACACGTGTAGTATTAAATATACGAATCCTCTTCCAATGTTAATAATAAAATCTAAAAAAATGCAAGTGCTTACGACAGGTACGGATGGTAACAAAGTAAAAATATACGTCAGGAACTTCCACCAAGACTCTCTGCATGACGATTTATATTGGCCAACAAAAGTCCAAAGAGGACCACTTCCAAGGTGATAAAATGGACCAGCTAGGATAGCCACTGTTGCCATAAAAGCTGGAGTTATCCTGCAATTTTATACCCAGCATATTAACTTATAACGTCTATTGCAACATTCTGAGGAAAGTATGGGGACAATCACCTTATATAGCGCGAAATGAACATGATGTGGAAATTACAAGAGTCGGATGTCAGCATTTTTTTCAAAAATGTGAAAGTAACTAGCATGGAACTGAAAAAGTACATAACGAAAATGTATGATAACACGAGTTTTAGCAGGTTTTACGTATTGTTGATAATCTCTTCCATTGTCTACTTTATATAATAGAAATACAAGATTACAATCACAATATATACCCTATCATAAAAAATGTATCCACTGAAAGGCTCATATTTAATATTACACCAAACCAGATGTCATCCTTAATCGTGCGTTTCAAGTCCATAACATTTTCTGTTAAAGATGAATTCATATTTTAATTTTACGTTTCAAATGGTATGATTAGTCAAAGGTAGACCTACCGATTGGAGTCATTTGTACTCCTTGGTAGCAGTGTCCCAAAACTATCCAAGATAAAGTTAAAAACCGAACACCATGCAGTACTTGAATATCGCCTTCTTTTTTTTCCAAATCGAAGATTTGCTTAATATTTCTAGGTATAGATAAAATAGTAAGCACTTTTCCAATTCTTCCTATAATGAAAACATTTGATAATTTATTAGATGTTGTAAGTTGACATAAAGAAAAAGTTTAAATTTACCTTTATTTTGCAAATAATCAACGAAGGTTCCAATGATTACTAACAAAATTATTCCAAGTAAGCAACCTCTACAAAGTTGTGTTAGTACAAAAAGTTTATTGTGAGTGTTAGTTGAACATCACCCGAATCCTAAATTATGTGATTTACATACGAGTACATACGTAATTAACTTGGAAGTTAAGTCCATTTCTTGTCTTTTCTTAGTCTGGCAGAAGTTTTTGTTAAGTTTGATTTTCAACTGTGTTTTCCTCAACCCTTAGATAAATAAAATGTTCATTAGCTTGATTATAATATTAGCTTGATTATATTTTCATGTATGCTGCGCTTAACATGTTGAATTTGTAAATTGGACAATATTATAAATACTGCATGTATGAACAGATACGAATATATACAAAAGTGTATTTGCCTAACACGGATTTGTCTAACATTGCGTTGCAGTAAAGTTGTCGTTTGCACAAAAATATAAAAACAGGAAATAACTTACAGTGAACCAATAAATTTGATTTATCTTCGAAAGTACAACTATCTGGTAAGCACATACCCAATCTTATTTCAATCGGCAAGCTGACGTTTAACTAGTAGAATGAAAACATAACTTAAAATTATACTTTTTATGGCGATCATGCATCATTAATCGTTATAAAATTGAATTCATTTCTGATGAATTCCCCACAGAAGCCCTTTTTTAGCCCTAAAATGGTAAACTTTTTTTTTCACCATCGTAATCATAATATTAAAAACGTTACCGAAACTAAGCAGTATTCCCCTCTGAAGTGGTTATCTGCATTTGAAGTATTTTGTCCTTGAATTATAAGGGGATGAATGGCGTCTTCATTTCCTGTATCAACTCCAATGCATTCCCAAAAACTTCCCAACCAAAATATGTTCCCTTTGAAGATGCCTGAAGGAGGCTTTGCCAGAGAGTCAAACACTATTTCAAGAATATCATTTTAGTTGAAGGCAACAAAATAGTGCATTTCAATTTAAATCATATGTTATTTAGATATAATTAAAGAATAGAATCTGTTGAAATGAGATTGCAACTTACTCTGCATGGACCATTCATTAGTGGGGTCAGTTTTTTCCTTTATTTTTTTAAAAAATGTCTTAATGGCGTATCTCACATGCCTCTCGCAAGCAACAGAAATATTTTTTGGAAAACCAAGATGAATATCCAGAATGTGATCCAATGCGGTTGGTAAAGTGGAATTTTTCGTTGAATACCATGATGTCATTTCAAAAAAGTCCTTTCCATTTGCCATTAAAAACTTGAAAATTTGAAGTACGTTTTTGTAATTTTCTCCCGTTATATTTTCCAATTCTCTTTTTTTGTGAAGTTTCGCATCATTGGTAATTGCAAGAATAACACAAGTTAGAATAAACGCTAAAACCTTCATAGTTTGGATAAAATGTAAACTTAATCCACAACTCCTTGCTGCAACACACAAGTGGCAAAAACAAATAAAAGTTTACACTAGTTCACACAAGTTTATGCAAGTTTTATTATTCATAAAATCCAATATAACAGAACATATAATAAATGCATAAAGGAACAGCAACATATTCCTTAATAAAGTTCGATTTATTTACAGTATTTCTAACACTTGTACAAATGGCGTTAAATTGCTTAATAATATTGCCGATTTCAATTGTACGTATAAATACTTTATACATTTACAAAATAGAACAGATGCGTTTTGTTATGTAATGTAAATTTATCATATTATATGAGCTACATACATGATCTGTTTACCCCTTTATATCGTTCTGCAATATAGAAAAACAGTATTGCACTGCCTTCACATGTTTTGATAACATATTCCGTTATAAAATAATATGGGTTAAATTAATGCATCGCTGGCAGTCCAGAATGTCAAGGACTACCCTATGCGAAACATTCGTTAACGTTGATTCTTCGTCATCCTTTTGTCCTTTTGCTCAAACTCTCATTTCTTTATAATTACAGTGGATCAATTATCCATGTTAATAGACAGTTTTCGCATGCCAACGTCTTTATGGCGGGAAGAGAAGAACCACGCATGCGCAACCATTACGTTTAGTTAGTTCAATACGTGGCTCCTCCCTTCCCGCCATTAAAGTTAAGGTTAGTATACAGGCGTTGGCATACGAAAACTGTCTATTGTTTGCACAAACAAGAAGGTATTGACCCTTCAGAAAATTATTATGAGACTTGTAACCTTTCTAGGGGTTATTATAGAATTGTTGCTTGACCTTGTGGCGCGGACTTTTACGGTGCAAGATTGTATTTGGGGTTGGCATCCACGCGCTCCCGTTGCACAATTTTGACTGGTCATCATGATTGGAATGTCGGCACTTTTGAACCGACACATTCAAATCGTGCTGACTAAGGAATCCAAATTACTCAGGTATTCATCTACCTGGGTGCTAGAGTATTTGTTTGATTGGGAAACTTTGACCCTAATTAACCGAATTTCCTCTGACGAAACGTCGCCAAGCTACTTAAATGTTATCTAAGTTAGATTATCTTATGCATTCGCAAACGTACCTTAGCAGCTGTGCACGTGCTAATTGGTAAGTAAAAAGATTAAATGTTTTATTTATGCTGATTAGACGCTATGTGTAATTGCAATTACACATAGCGTCTAAGTTCTGTCCCCATTCAGAACTTCAGAGTTTAAGCGGATGGAAAAACGAACAGTACTTGGCCGGATGTGTAAATGCTTTAACAAAAAATCTGTGAAAAGTCAATACACTGAAAGGAAGGAATTTTGTTTTTCACTAACACTGAAGGGTTTTCATGGAAAGTGATTTCACTGAACGGTAAATTGTGTAATTACATCTTCATAATGTACCAATTAGAAAGGGAACATTCTAAGATAGTACATTAATACAAATCTGTTATGTTCAGCCAAATTCTTCAATAGAGATTGAGCCAACCAACGCCTTAACGTTAACCTTAACGTTAGAGGCGGGAAGGGAGAAGCCACTTACTGAACGTCATGCTCACTCATGACGTTCAGTTACGTAGTTCATTCGTGGTTCAAACGGTACGTTCACCGTTTCTTTTGGGGGCTAAATTTCCCTAATTAAGCTAGTAGTACACAGTACATCAATCGACTTCAGATTTTTAATTATTTCTGTGCTTTGCATTTATCAATTTTGATTGATTATACATTTAACGTTATTTATATAATATAGTCCACGACATCTGTCTGCTTTTCGGTCATTTGTCGATAATAAAATTGAGTATAACGTTTAAAAATAAAATTGAAGACAATTATACAAATATATACCTGTATATTTGTAATACAGTGGAACCTCGCTTAACGAGCACCTCGCATAACGAGCAATATAAATTTTTAAAAAATGACTCGCTTAACG
>JAUJYV010002220.1:0-13381 GCA_033995625.1 Ophyiulus pilosus
TAACAGTGTGGTGGTCGCAGTTAACAGTGTGGTGGTCGCAGTTAACAGTGTGGTGGTCGCAGTTAACAGTGTGGTGGACGCAGTTAACACAGGGTGGTTGTGTCCGAGTTACCATAGGGTGGAGGTCTTTATTACCATGGAGTAGAGGTCGGTGTTACGAATAGGTTACAAAACATTGCAATGCCTACATTGTTCAAGTGTTTTGTTCTCAAACATGTAATGGTGTTGACAGTTTACAAATTGAACATCTCAATGATGGAGGTATTTTCCTATTATATGATGGAGGTATGTAATACCACAGGTCGAAGGTCTGGATTTGCGATGTAAGGCAATTACAACAAGGCACAGATGCAAGAGGCGTAGAATTTTGGACAAATTTGCTGTCTTGTTTATTTTCAGTACCTCATCAATATACGTAAAAATAAGTGTTAACTTCGCTCAAAGGCATTTTTGTGAAACATTTTAATTTAGTACAACTCTGCCTGAAGTGCATCCAAAGCAATCGCCGCAGTAATTGCTAACAAGTTGGCAGCTAGTATCTTGGCAGTCAAGCAAGATTCATTTTGTATGGCGTGCCGCGGAAAAACGGTGAGAAGGACACCAATAAAACGCGACTAAATGCAGCGCTAACGATGTGCGAAGCAATGAACAAGGGCGTGGCCTCTGTTTTAGAACTCCGCAATCACAGACGACAAAATGCTGATGTGAGGCATAAAAAAACGAAACCTCTTTTGGCAGCCAGATCCATCGTCAGCATCACAAACGATTTCACGGTATGCATGCGTGTTTTCAATCTCTACCTAATCTAAGGCTCTTTCTTTGACGTTTCGGATTTAATGTCTTCTCATTCCATGTACCTATACTGTAACAGCACCTTGTAGCTTAACACATCACTTCCAAGACTCTCAAATGCTGGCCTGTATGAAACAAAATAGTGCTTTTCCACAGAGAACTAAACAATTCTCTTGTTTTCTTCTGAACTGAACTATAACATCGTTTGAGATGGACCCTCCATTAGGAGGAGCTACCAAAGTTAGATATTAAACCACTACCCAATCCCCACATCCATGCCTCTGCAATGCTCCCGTTTCAGTAATATCCACCTTCTACCCGATTAGTATTTCAATTACTCTCCAACATTCCATGCCAACAAAGCCCAGCCATTGTTCCACATTGGCAGTTTCTGCACAACATCCATCAAGTGCCGCACACGAGCAGATAACATGTTGTACATCCTTCGGTCCCTAAAATACCCTAGCACTAGCACAAGAATTATAATAAAAGATCTCTCTCGCAATCTTCCCCCTTCAGTTCGCCAATGTGCCCTCTTCCTATTACTCCTCAGTGTCCCTATCACTTGTTTCCTTTAGAAAAGCATCTATGTCCATGCTGTTCCTAAACATTTTAATTCTACCAAACCACCGAGTCGACCGCCCCTAACCTCTTGTACAAAGACCACAATGTTCTTAGGGGCCGTCCATAAATGGCTTCATGCACATAGGAAGGTCACTCATTTGTGACGATTTGTGACGAGGGGGAGGGGGGATAATGCGTAATAATTTTTATGTATACTCTTGTTTGCTATGTATGGAGCACCCTCCATGGAGCACAGAGATCCCCAGTAACAGCTAACTTAAGGTCTCCTTACCTAACCAAGGAGTGGGTACTCTGTCCAGAATGTGTTTGACCACTAAAGTAAGGTATGTATAGGGCAGTAGCATTTTCTAACTGCCTTCTTCTCTCCATTTCAGGGTACGGCCATTCCACGCCGACGACCGTGGGGGGCAAGGGCTTCTGCATCGTATACGCCTTAATCGGGATCCCCCTCGGACTGGTCATGTTCCAGAGCATCGGCGAACGGTTGAACAAATTCTCGGCCGTCATAATTCGTAACGTGAAACGTTTGCTCAAGTTCAAGGACGTGGAGGCGTCGGAGACGAACCTGATCATCGTAGTGTTCACACTGTCGTTCATTGTGACGATGGCTGGGGCAGCCGCCTTTGGAAGCATCGAGGGCTGGGACTACTTTGACGCCGTCTACTATTGCTTCGTCACGCTGACTACCATCGGCTTCGGCGACTACGTGGCCTTGCAAAAGGACAGCGCCCTGCAGAAGGAATACGGCTACGTGGTGTTCAGCCTGATGTTCATCCTGTTCGGTCTGGCCGTCGTCGCCGCCTGTATGAACCTGCTGGTGCTGCGTTTCATGACCATGAACACGGAGGACGAACGGCGTGACGAAGCCGAGGCCCAGGCGGCGGCGCAGGGGGCCGTGCGACTGGAGGGCGACGTGATCACTGCCAACGGCAGCATCATCTCCGGACAGGGCCCGGGCGGCGGCGGCGGTGGAGGAGGTGGCGGGGCCGGCGATGGCTCTTCCTACGACGACCTCACCTCCGTGTGCTCCTGTACCTGCTACGGCTACGGCAATCGGACGCCCAAACACCGGTACGCGGTGGCCAGGTCGCCCGGCAAACATGCCCACCTGCTGCCCATGCAGCCGCTCACTGGGGCCGACACCAGGGAGGACATTTATAGCACTTTTAATGACGAGACGAACTCCTTTTACCATTATCATATGAACCGCAAGCGGGCGTCCATATGACATTGGAGACGGTTAAGCCGGAGAGGACACGTCCCTGACAAATATCTTCCTGCAACCAGCCTCTGACCCGGCCCTCGCTCCGGGCGAAGGGAGTAGAGTCTTAGCAATATTTACTTGTGCGGAAGCCTACGGGGGGAAATACGGCCATGCTGGGGCTGCGTGGATGTACACTCGGTGAGGAAAATGTTGTCCGGTCCCTTCCCATATTTTTCACCTTTGTTGCCGCTTTCCTATAGCATTCATTGAATTATACATGGTTTTGTCATCATAGTTGAGGCAAGAGGTAAAACTTAACTATTTCATGTATCATACATGTAAGGTGGCTATGATATTCCTATAACATTTCAGGCTGTTCGTCCAACAATATAAGGTACCTATAGAACTAAGCGTCTGTCCAACATGACAGTATTAGGATTTTAAGGTTCAGCAATTATTTTTGAAGATGTAAATAAACTTGTTAACAATTACTACGGATACGATTATAAACACTCAGTTTAGTCATAGTGAGTGTTGGCAAGATTATTTACACATTTCCCCATGTTTTTCTAAGCTATTGTTAAACAAATTAACTCCTTAATGAAATTAAAAGTTGAAAAGTTTCGTTATTTTTTTTTAAAAGGGTGCAGAATTTTTAAATTCAAAATTATGCATGACAGAACATGGGGGAAATGCATCTTTTAAGTGTAGAATTAAATTAAAAATACCGATGCTCATGATGTTTTTAACAAAACTTTGCAAAATTTAAGGAGAAGCTCGAAAAATGTATCTAAGGTAATCATCCATAATTGGCAGCCATATTAGAGAGTTTGAGCCATCCAACGTTAACGATAACGAGAAACAGCGCTGGTGGCTCGGAATGTCAAGGACTATCCTATGCGAAGCATGACATTCCAATGTCATTCCAGGCTTCCCGCGCTGTTTCTCGTTAACGTTATCGTTATCGTTTCGTTAACGTTTGATGGCTCAAACTCTCTATTAGTTAATCGGGTAGAACTTTAAAGGGGAAAACATAGGGAAAATAAAGCTGTTCATAAAGTATTTTTTCGAATAATTCTGCATCGATAATCCGCCAAAAAACAGTAAAATCCTTGCTCAGAGGCATAGTCAGGCAGATGCATATTTGGAAGTTTTGAAAGTACGATAAGTGCAGTATGACCTTAAAGGCATTGCACAAACCAATTATTCTTGCGCCATCTGTCTGATTACCCTTAATATTTTGAAAATCTTTAAATGGATTTTTCGACCTTACAAGTGAATGCGTTTTTCAAGTCGTTTTGGATGCATTTTGTTCAAATTCATAAAAGTACTGGGGAATGGTATAATATTAGATCGAGAATTTCCGGGTAAATCAACAATCTAAAGTACACTGCAGATGATAAGGCAAGTGAAATTTAGTCTTCGCACCATGGTCATTGAGGTGTCACATTTCTCATTTCTCAATCAATGGTAAAAGCGATATTTATTCTTCCTTGACTTAACAACCAGCAGCATTGTTGTATGGACAGTCTTAGAAGCCTGATCTTTTATAGGAATGTCATTCCAGCCACCTACGTTAAGGTACCTACAATACAAGAGAGATTGAGCCAGCCAACGCCTTAACGTTAACCTAAACGTTTGAGGCGGGAAGGGAAGAACCACACATGCGCACTCATGACGTTCAGTTAGTTCATTGGGAAGTTCAATCCGGTTGCTCCTCCCTTCCCACCTCTAACGTTAAGGTTAACGTTAAGGCGTTGGCGGGCTCAATCTCTCTAATGTAGATGACTGATTCGAGAATATAACTTTGGGGATTCTGAACATTCCATGTTTGACCTTTGTAAGTAACCATTGCAGTGATGATGTCAAAATTATAGCAGTCCATTAAAGGAAACATGGACAAACTTCACTAGCTCAATTTAGCACTTATTTAGCATGGCTTGCGTTGAAAATGACATATATTTTTAAACATGATGATGATGGATCGAACTTCCTTTGGTAACGATTTCATTGTTAGTTGGCGATTACATACGTGGTTATGTGATTAATGGCAGCCATGTTCGTTATCAAGTTCATGGAATGAAACACCATGCACCTGCCAAATTCATCAGAAAATGCTTTTATGTTTGGTCACCTGATAAAAGGTGGCTTTAAAGTTTAAAAGTGGCATCCCGTGCAATACCAATTAAGAGGTGCCTGAGCATCCCCCCCCCCCCATTTTACACCGCCGTCTTATTGACGTCATTATCGATGTTGTTGGCGAAAATTCAATGTGCCCATTGAGAAACATGTTGCATTTATTGAGATAATTTATTCAACAGAGATGCAATACTAGGTTGCATACCGATAATACAGTAAAACCAATGACAACTAAAACATCACTCCTCATGTATTAAAAATCTCAGGTATTAATAATAGAGCAATGTTAAAACCTTTGGCAGATATTGACACGTGAATAGAGAATGAGCCAGCCAACGTTAACGAAACGATAACGTTGACTAGCTCAAACTCTCTAATATCTTTCATACTAACGTTTGAGGCTAGACATGTTGTATGGCATGAACTACATTCTATTAACTTTTCAATTCATACTTGGAACATTTTAACATGTTAAAGTTATTTGTAGGAAGTACAGTATATGCGTACGAAAATTCACATACTATAATTCAGACTTTATTTTCAAATTTTAAGATACAAATAATCGCAATCTATACTATACTAAAGTAATATTCATTTGATAAGCCGTGGTTTTCCCATTGCTCGTATTTACTTCGAGACCATATTAACAACGGATATTAATGATTACAAAAGTGCTTCTCAACAAGGATTTACTACAACAAATTCAGTAATGTTAACTTATCATGCTTTTATAAATAGCCATGACTGTGAGCATGTTGTTATTTTGACATCATCATTTCTATGTTATATTACTTTCTTGTTATTTGGCCATGACAACCGAATAATAGTTCATTATATCCCGGTCATCTCCCATGATACCCAATCTCTAGACTTCCTCGGCGATTCCTGATTATGTTCGCAATGCAAGATTAAAATTCCGGATCACGTGATGACAGTTATGTATAATATGCTAAAATTCATTTTGGACATTAATGATCTGTCTAAAATTCTGAATAAGCACTATTAACCACGTTGATATTCAGAAGACTTAGGCAAGAGCTTAATTGATCCACACGTAATGTTTGTCACTTGGTAGCCATATGCAAGTGTCGTTTACATTAACTTGCAAAATAAAATTTTATCATTATGGAGGAAGAGTTTTAAGCTCTGATGAGACTATGAAATGTGCAGTATTCGTTATTGCAATAAGGAGGGATGGCATGTATGTATATTAACTAATTTAAGGAATTTAACTAATTAACAATTACAACAGTTTTCATATTATTCTACACATAATACTACACTTACTATTTAGCTTTATGATAACAGTATTCTTAGATTTTTTATATTATAATACATGTCATGAAATTCTTGTATGGCGTCAACGAGGTTATTTTGGTAACACCACAATGATTCTATGCCACGAGATGCTTTGAATGGCTGCAATTGTAGTACTCGAATAAGCTATAGTGTGGCGTCGCGACTTCATTTTATACCAATTCTGTAAAGGTTTGAGAAACGACAAGGATCTTGCAGATAATGGTTATAGTATTACTTTTATAGAAGTGGCCACAAACTGCCATAAGGATTAGCCGCTAAGCCTTATGGCACAGTACATCCATTCTTCAAATCTTGCTTTGCGTACAAAATACAGGAATCTAACTACTTCGCCAAATCGGTTTCTGCAATATTTTGTTGTTTTTTCTATCTTTGTTTTTACTCTCCTCATAGCGCTATAGTACATGTACGTTCAATATGCTACAACAAATTGAAATTTCCAAATATTTCAGTATATTATCTGTTTCCATTTTGATTGCTTCCATTACATAGATCTTACTATGCAAGATTCTGAAAATTCTACCGCTGCACTTATTCCCCCATATTGTTTTTACGAAAAAAAAAAAGCAATCATTGTTAACCACGAATCAATCACAACATTTTTCTACAACTAGAGTTGCATCCTCGAAGAGAATTCTGCAAAATCAAACTATGGATATTGCGAATCATTTCACTTACATGTAGTCGAACTTAATGTAACGTGATTTTTGTCCTTATCCCAGATTGTTTCGTTATTTGACTATTTCCGGGAGATCACTCCACTGGATGATGACCTTAGTGTCCCCCACATTTTAACTTAAGTGGAAATCAAGTTGCAACATTTTCCTGGAATGACGTTTTATAAACGTTGCAGAATTCTAGGGACCCATATCTTTGGATAAAGCTAATTGGAGCGATTGATATTTCATAGCATGGATGCCAGACACTATTTGTAATTTTGTAGAGTATCGCAGTTTTGCTTGGTCATTCTCTACTTAAGAGCTGAAGTTGATAATATTATGATTAATTACCAACATCTTATTAAGATGTAATACTAAAAATTCAAACTCTATACGCAGTTGCACCAAGTAACAGGATGGTTTAAAAGCAAATAACTTAACTTGCAATTAGCGTGTTTATCTTATGGTTGATTATAATTTTTCATTTCACGAATAATGTGTTGATTACTATGCCCAACTGATTTAGAATGGTCGATTGCACCAACCTGCAGGTATATTTGATTAACGGTCTTATATTTTTGTAGGTGTCAACATTTGTTTCGTTGTGCTAATGTCATTTAAGATCTTATCATATCAATTCTGTATATGTTAATTAACAATGCATTTAATTGAGATTGGACAGCGTATTTTGCAGACAAAAATCGCTTCATATTGTATTATGATTCATGTAGTTCTAATGTTTATTTTGCTTGTTCTACTTTGTTCTACTCGCGCGCGAAATTTAAAAATGGCGGCCAATTTTAGAACAATTTGGCCTAAGGTAACGAAAGTCAGTTGTATCTAATACTACTAATGGTGGTTGTGTCCTTCTACTACAAATTATTTTTAAGCGAATAACCGATTTGTGATCGTATTTCATAAATCTATATGCTAGATGTCAATTTAAAGTTACCTGCAGGTTGTTACTAACGCGCGTGCTATTTCAAATTTCTGAAATTTTCTTGATAATCAGCCATTTTCTAAAATATTGTCTGGCATTCTTGTTTTGAATTTTTCACCTAGTTAATGAGCTTCTAAAGACGGCTAATAGAGATAAAAGGTTGTTAAGCTATCAACGATATGACTTTGAAAAGGGATTGAAAGCGCATCCGCAGTTTTGAACAAATGAACTTTCTAAAGAAGTTGCCTTTTGCGTGTGTAATCTTATTGTTTATATTTCTGGTAGAATGGAGCTTAAAAATTTTCTAAAGAATCTCAATCTTTTCATTGGTGCAAATAAGAAATGCGCACATTGTATAGGCTTTGATTAATTTAGTTAGAAAAATATTAATTCAAAGCATGCATCTTATCGCGTCAGTGCTAGATTTACAAACACCAATTAGAATTCTTTTCTTCGATCTAACTGCAAAATAAACAAAAATCGAATTATATAAAACACGCTGAAAATATATATATATACATATATATATACAAATATATAAATAAATTCATACCAGAAAAAAAAACGATTTTCTTAAATATATATATACATATAGAGATTGCAATTAAATCTTATTAAATAAATTCAATTTTTGTCTTTTGTTTCCAATTTCAAAGGCATTCAAAGTGTATGCATTTTCTCACCACTAACTCTTAACCTCAGAAATATACTTTCGAATGAAACGATATTCTATATTTCTCTATATCACCCTCACTTGTCTCTAGAATCATTCCCGCATATCTCGACAAGTCTTATCGAATTATGTTCTTCTATCTTACTGCATTTATGATTAGAAAACACAATATTTCATCTTGTGCAGAATTGGAATTTATTATTTTTAGCCATTACAATAACAACAAGTAAACTTGTACGTTGTGATGATACTTGAATTTGCGAAATTGCATATTGGCTATTGTTTTTATTATTATTTATCTTTGCAAATGTTTACAGTTCCGCAGTTTGGGAATATGGCTGTTAGAACAAAATGTTCTAATTTACATCGAGGTGATGCATCTCGACTTAATATTTGTTATATTTATTGTAACAATTTTCTGAAAATTTCATTTTTATTGTTTCAGGTTTAGATAATTCGCTTATATGTCGTCCGCAGAATTTTGTATTAACAAGTAAGTCAGTTGACAATGCAGAATGATCCAAACATGTATCAAAAGTGATTTTTAAAAAGTACATCATGCTAAAGATGTATATATGTGTTTGAGATGAAACTTTTTATTTAATAATTGTTTAAAAAAATTCGAAACATTCATGCATGGGTCTCACTATTACCTCTATTTCGCAAAGTTGCAAACTGTCATTATATATATATTCATTTAGCTGTTTGTCTTAAACAAGTCTTATTTCCAATTTTATTCTAATCATCAATGCAGTGCTATAGCACCCTTGCTTAACTGAGATCTACCTATTGTAGTTTAGACGAATACTGATATAAAATTTGTATAAAAATAAAAACGATAAAAGATGTTTTTTCTATGTTCACATTTACACGATGGTCTGTTACAACAAACTGCTGGAAATTATTAAATCTTATAATTGGCAAATGAATGAGTGTATACGAAAGGCCTTGCAATTTCAAACTGTTGCCTCAGTAGCGATTAAGTTTAAATTATATTAAAACTCATACATGTATAAAAAAAACACCATTCTTCTAATCTAATTGGATCATTGCCCTTCTTTAAGAGGTTCTTTAAGAGGTTGTAGGAATTATGTTGCATAGGGCATCGTATCTATTTGGAATAAACTATTTAAAAAAGACGTTATTATATCTAAAGTTATGTACAGTAGATTTACCAAATAGTATTAAAATCTCCCTCCTAATTAAAAGATACATTAAATTGGCGTCTCATTAATTTCTATGCCTTCATTTCTAGGAAATACGACATTTAAGGGATCATATTACATATTATAAGAAAAATAGGATTTTTATTGAAGACTTCATTGTAACAAGAATAATATCAAAGGTAAGTGGACACATTTTTATTCTTGCAAATTCTATGTAGCCTCTGGAGTTTTCATTGTTGTCATGCTGAAGTAATTGCCAATTTGTTTTTATTTGCATTAACTGATGTCGTACATTTAACATTGATTCAGGCACCAGGAGAGAAAAAATTAGCCCTTTTTGTAATTAACCTTTATGCTTTTAAAACATAAAAATAAGTGGATTAATGCATAGTCAATATGAAGCTCAATTTTATTATTAATTCAATTTAACTACTCGTAAAATATTTACATGCTTTTTAGCTTACCTTGAATAAATTGATCTATTTAGTAATAACTAATGAATATTTAAAGGCCCACAATGTTATTTGATTTCTACCGAAAGATCTCTGAGAAATCTGAGTCATGTTTTGCCAATTTGATGAAAACTACATATCAGAAATCTCATTAACGAACGTAAAGTATGCTGTATAGCTCAAAGCCCCATTAGTTAATGCAGTCTATACGAATTTTCGAAAATGTTTTTGTACAACTAAATCCAAGTGAAGTAGCTGAGGAACTTTTATCTGTTACTGCTGCCAGGAGGCAAATTATAATTTTGGATGTTGATAGAAACATGGTTTTAGTATTTAGACTTTACAAAATCAGATGTGCTTGAAACAGACAGAATTTTGATTTTAGGGACGAATACAAGAATTTTCCAAATGGGAGAAGGAGTCCTGTTACCATTGTTGAAAGCTACCCATAATACGTTGAACAAACAGCAACTTTACAATCTTTTAGCTAAATTCTTTGAGCTAAACATGTTGACTTTTTATAGTTTTCACAAGATAACGATGTCTCGTTTTGTATGAAGTAACACCAAATTTAGCGTAAAAAATGTATTGATTTTCTCGTATGGAGGTCCCTTCATGAGAAAAATAGGTAACTAGCGATAATTTGTAGTTCAATGCGTAATTTTTTAGAAACGTGAATATGAAACTATTGTTGAAATCAAGAAATTGGATTTTATAAGTTATGCTCACTGTATACTTAAAGTTAAAAAGGCTCACTTATCTTAATTTTCTCAGAGAACTTCGTTAATACAATTTTCATACATGTTTATATGATTATTAATTCATTAGATCTATGCTCTTAAATCTAATGCAAGTCAAGTCGTAAAACAGGGAAATTTAGCCTCCCCTTCCCCCCCCCCCTTCCCCCCCAAAAAAAAAAAAAAACTGTGAACGTGCCGATTTAAAAGGGAGGGGCCACAGACTGAACTAACTGAACGTCATGAGTGCGCATGTAAAGAATTTTTTACTAATTATTAGAAATGGCATCGCCATATTAAATTCGTATATTTATTCGTATTTTTTATTTTTTTAAACTGATTTATTATCAATAAATTCATTATATCCGTCATTAAGATAATTAATTTAGCAATATAGGGACATTTTTTCTCGTCTTGGGTTATTTTCGAGAAGGTTAATTTGTTTTGATCACACTGGAGAACATTCAGTCGCCATGTTTAAATCGCTGAGGGCGAGTTGGCCAGTTGTTGGGTTCCTGCAAAATTCCACGCGCTTTATTAGTACATGTGCAATTTTCTCTTGGTTTTCACCTTGATTTGTGAATCAACGGTTTATAGACACGGATAACGGTAAGCAATATTAACTGACTTTCATTTTTACTCTTTCGAATCAAAGTTCAACAAGTATTCGAAGTGAAATGAATATATGCGAGTCCTATCAACATGTACAGTATGCTGACGATATTTATAGAGTATGTTATCGTCAATAAGTGATGTAAGGTACTGTAATCATTAAATACTGTAATTAGAGCTTGCGGCCCTTGGGTTCATGTCTACGCTTTTGCGAACCTTTAGGTGTGATAAAGGTTGAACTGAACTACCCTGAACTATAACATACCGCAGTAACTAATAATTGAGTTGCTTCAGGTGTTTGCATTGCACCGGATTATGTATATGCAAAAGATTGAATTTGCATAGGTGGAATTTATGAAAACATGGAACAAGTTAGCAGCTTCGTAGACGGGCGCCCAAAGATTTTGAACAAAGGGTTTCTTTGGAACGAGTACAAAAATCATGGTTCTAGCACTGTAGTCTTAACCCGATGCAAATTCTATTATTCAGAGTAATTTCCGTCTGACTGCGTCGTGTTTGTATTGCTCAATCAACCAAGAAATAATCTTCATTGAAGCAAATGTATCGATTTTCTGCCTTAAAAACTCCTCGCATTGAAAAATATGTAAATTCATTTTGCTTCTTTTGATAAGGAGCTCGACCTTACCATCACCGAGTAATCGCTCGTGAGTATGGATGTATTCCGGCAGTCTTCGATCAATCAATGAAAGCCTTAGAAAAGTGCTGCGAGCTTTTGCTTACAAATGATAACATTAGTGACGTTCATGGCCTCCCCTCCTCCCCCCCTCACAAATCAATGACTTTAGCAATTTGATCCCAGGCTTAAAAGCATGGAATATTGAACTGATGTTAAGAAATTCCAGCCTCCTCATCGTGTAGGTGATATAACACTGCTGCACGTTGTAGAATAAACAGATAAGTTAACGGATGCACCATCAGGAAATCATTTTTTACCAATATCCAAAATACTCTGAAAATCCAAAAATTGAAAAATCATTTTTGTTTGATAATATGGCGTCAATCGTTTGAATCTAAATTTCGAGTACAGATTCAAAAGTCAACATACTTCTGTAGAATCCTGACTCAATCTACATTACAGTATTGATTCTTAACTTGTGTCGCACCCTGTATGGTATCAATCAGCTGAGGCGACCCCAGCGCCATCTATGGGATACTCCAGTCAACAGCCGGCGCACAAATTCAATTTTTTTATTTTTATTGAAAGTCACATTAGCCCCTGTTCTGGCTATCAAATTTCCATTTGGCGTTAATGAGCCCTTGGAAGATGTGGCCTTTGCCGTGACAGACACGTAGCTAATTTCGACTTAACGTCACGAATTTCTGGCTCATTTGCATACGCGTAATTAGAGGCTGAAAAATGTTGCTGGAAGCGGAGAAATGAATTGGAAACGAGTGACAGGTTTGGGGCCTAGAGTCCGCATTGACGAGGATTTCAAACTCTGGGGTTTGAATGTCTAATTAGGAAAATTGAAGTCAATCTACCCATGTTTCAGGGAAACGATGTCGACGTTGCGTACACTTAATCAATTAAATTAATCACGGTAAAGAGGGTTGATGCTAAAAACAATAAGGATAGAGTCTCTGGAATCGATGAGGCCGTTGAGCGCTTCCATTTCCCCATCAAAATCCCAAATTGGATAAAAGGCAAGCAGTCAGGACTGGAAGACGCCAGGGGACCAGTTTAGCAGACGGAAGTTTTTTCCCTCAACATATATATATATATATATATAATACCCGTCTATATCGAAAAATTTCCGCTCTATCGTTTTTCCATTATCCATTACGCCGTTCTTATAACTCGTGCAAATATTGATTTATGGGCTGTGTGTACCTCGAAAGGACGAGGCCTACTCCTAAAATTTCAATATTTCCGAGTGTTCCCTTTTTTTCATGGTGTATGGGACATGGCGTTTATTTCGGGAAAGTATTAAGAAATTACTCTGTGAACCATGCAGCTGTTCAAACCTACAAAAGTTTACATATTTTCCATATCTTTGGTATTAAAAGAACTACAGTGGTACCTCGAGATACGAGTGCCCTGACATACGAGATATTTGAGATACGAGCCGTCGAGCGAGCGAAAT
>JAUJYV010002221.1:0-13380 GCA_033995625.1 Ophyiulus pilosus
AGATCATTAGATCAAAGCTGAATCCCCCCCCCCCCCTTCATTAACTAAATCTTTTCTGATGTATACTTGTTGACCGTTATCTCATTTATTTGTCAGATGGAGTTTTGTCTCATCCCTTACCGCGAGACAGGAACTAGCATTTTCTGCTCCATTGACGACATTCAGCAGCTTCTTGATGACCACATAGCCAAGACTCAAACCATGAAAAGCTCACCGTTCGTGAAACCATTTGAAAAGGAAATCTCGTGAGTAGCTATCCAACTTGCTCTTTTTCACATTTTACAAATACGTTTAGCCACAAACTGTAGGCCATCACAATGGAAACTGGAGAAGCTAGGGCAGTGTGTCTGAATGATGTAGCTCACTTTTCTGTTAAACCATTTTACCTACTTAATTAATATTTTTTTGGTTAGATCACGATTGCATGGGTTAGTCAAAAACTGAGTTCAAATAACATAGAATTATGATAAAATAATAATAACTTATCATCAAAATATAATAAATTATTGTATAATGGGTATGTAATGGGAGTCGGGAAAATGTGATGTTAGCGCTATGCGGGTCTAAACTATTAAAGAGTTTGTAATAACCTGCCTCGTTCCCCTCATCACCTCTTTGCCTTAATTATTCCGGAGAGCTATGCTCCATCCAAAATCCGGAACGAAAGTAGTTCATGACGACTGAGAAAAATCCCACGCCTCAGTGTTAATCCATTCGAGCGTGTGTGTAGATCAATAAACATCGAATTGCAGATTAGTGAGTATTAATGAGATCACTCACGGATCTAACAGCGGATCCTCGTAAATCCCTCTCCTACCTTTATTTAGGTTTTGCTGTTATCCTTACCCAAAATCAAAACCGTTGTGACCTTTGTTTTATAAGGGTTTTTTTTCGTCCTCACCTAAAGATCGACCTTGCACCAACAATAAGGCTTTGGCTGACAGGGTCTCCAGTGGTTTGTTAAAGTCGCGAAGTATTTCCCGCAGGATCCTCACCCGATTCACTTAGGTCCTCGGCGCAAGGAAAGCAAAAAGGATGACAGATAATATTACATAAAATATAATGATATTTAATGTTGATATCCAACAATTTCTTGCGATTGGCTTCTAGCTTAATGTAATCATTTGTTCCCTTTTATATGGCCATAAAGGGGTCACTTGAGCATTCGTAAAGAAATAAAAAGTTTTTGAAATTATTAATGCCTGTTCTGATATCAATATCGTAAATTTCAAACAATGAATGGCATTTGACAAAAAAATGCAAGCAGCTTCCCCGTTGCACAACGCTGATGACATCTTACCAGCAAGGTTCATCTTAGAGCTGATGAATGAAAACTGTGATCATATATTAAGCAGCAGAGTTGTTGGTGGTTATGAATAAAAGTGATACCTCGGAAGATATCACTTTATTCACTTACATCTCTGTCTACGAGAAAATCGGTTTACGAACACCATTTGTGAACAAATTTTGCTTAGCCTCACGAACGATGCTTCGATTCACGAACACGCACGCATGGAGCGCACGTGAGTCGCGGCACATAAAACCCTGCGCACAGCCATGTCCCCAACAGCAATCCAGTTCACGTAGCTGCAGTAGAGTCCCAAAAACAAGTGTTGATAATTTGTATTTACATTAATTGTAATTGATTCGGATCACAAATAGGATCAAGGAACGGATTATGTTCGTGAACCGAGGTATCACTGTACTAGGTACCCAGGAAAAAAACCACCTGTATTTACATTATTATAATTTGCCGTTTTAGAGACTGGGAAGCAAAGCTGTCTCGTTTGCAAGAAATTATCGATGAGTGGTTACTTGTTCAAAAGACTTGGATGTACTTGGAGCCGATCTTCTCATCTCCGGACATAATGTCACAAATGCCTGAAGAAGGAAGGTAGGAAATTGATTATTTTATTTAGAAATTGCAAACCCTTAGGTAGGGTGCCCACCAAGATGACGAGCATGTGGTTTTTTGAGAATACAGCTTGTGTGAATGCAGCATGTTGTGGGAGGCAAGCAAATTGAATACAATGAAATAGCTGTGATGGTGTGTCCAACATATGTCATCATCAGGCCTGACGAAAGGAAGGGGGGGCCGGGGGGGAAGCGGGGGATAAATATCCTGGGCTAGGGATTTCTGGGGGCCCAGAGAGCATGCAGTGGCCCATCAGTACTAATACAGATTATGCATGATGACCAGTTGGCTTGAAAATGTTTTTTCTTATAGTTACCAATCCAGGATATTGACCTATGTGGTCACCTAGCACGTGCTTGCTAATTCAATTTCCAATGGGAAAAATTAGCCTGGAAACATCTGTAGTGTGACTATTTTGGCTACTATGTTTGATCTTTTATAGTGATTATATCTTTTATAGCATGATTATAGTGGAACAGTCTAGTGGCGTAGCTAGAGCTTTTGCCGCCCGGGGCAGTCCATGAATTTGCCGCCCCTCTCTAAATTAAATTAAAATTTAGAAAAATCAAATTTTTCTTAGTAAAAAGTCGTTTTTATACGACTTTTTTTATAATAAAATAAGTCGTATTTCCTATAAAACTCGGATTTTACCTAGAAAACACACGTATTTTTACTGCAGAAAATAAGATTTGTGTGAAAAAAAAGCATTTTTACTGTAGGAAAATGGTATTTTTACAGTTGAATAATTGCATTTTTACTTCAGAAAAATTGTGTTTTTCCTTGTGAAAAGCATATTTTTATGTGAAAAAAAATTGCATTTTAACTCCAGAAAAATCGTGTTTTTCCTAGAAAAAAAATGGGATCTTTACTGCAGGAAAATCGTGTTTTTCCTGGAAAAAAGTCGGATTTTACCTAGAAAAATCGTATTTTTAAAGTTGAATTACTGGAGAATAATCAAATTTTTCTTGGAAAAAACTGCATTTTACCATAGAAAAATCGTATTTTTACTGCAAAAAATTAGATTTTTGTGTGAAAAAATTGCATTTTTACTTCAGAAAAATTGCGTTTTTCCTAGGGAATAATTGCATTTTTACCGACACAAAAAATTATTTGCAGTGCATAAAAATCCTGATAAATAATGAAAATTACATACAAAAATGAGTTGGAAGGTTTTCACAAAAGAAAATGGGAGGAATACTATGTGTTTGAGCTACACTACTTATTTTCCCAGGCTAAATTCGTCCTTATTGGATTAGGAATTAGCAAGTACATGTGTGCTAGATGATCCACAGTGTTTTGTGTCATTGAAGGGAGACCAATGTTGGTCATTTTCCTGGGCTAAAAATAAACTTGTTTAGTGGAATCTGATTGCATTTTTTTACTGTGTAGGATTTCTGGTGAGGCGGGGGTAGGGATTGTATCTCCAAGATAATCTTTTATACACTCCATAAATATACATGTATTGAAATGCAATGTGATAATTGTAACATATAATGTTTAATTTTTCTGCCTGGGTGTCTTAGGAAAAAATTCCGCCCTCCAAAAAGTGCCGCCCAGGGCGGGCCGTTTTATGAAAACAGCAGTTTTGTTACAGAAAAGTTGCTTTTTCAAGAGAATAATTCACTTTTGCTGTTGAAAAAGTGCACTTTTATTGAAAAAATAATGCACGTTTGCTGCAAAAAAATGTCACTTTTGCTGTTGAAAAATGTCACTATTGCTGACAAAAATTTCACTATTGCTGTTGAAAAAGTGAACTTTTGTTGAAGAAAAATTGCAACTTATAATTGACAAAAATACGTCACTTTTGTTAAAAAAAAATGTCACTTTTGCTGAAAATAAATGTCATTTTTGCTGTTGGAAAATATCACTTTGATGTGGAAAAATGTCACTGTTGCTGTTTACAAAGGGCACTTTTCTTGAAGAAAAATTGCATCTTTGCTGAATAAAATGTCGCTTTTTCTGTTAAAAAAGCAAGTTTTCGAGGCCATGGTAAAGTAGCCCCTCTGCCTTGAATTAATTTCGTGTATCACGGTCGTGTATCTGGTTGCTATAGAAACCACAAAGTTCATGTGCCATAGAAACCCACGTGGACCAAAAGAGGAGGGAATCACACTTTTTTTATTTGAATTTTTGCACCCAGAGATGAAAAAACAAAGCTAATTAACCCGGCCCCTTTTTGTGTGTCACAGTGAATAAGGGATATTGTAAGATTAGATAGTGCAGGTTTTCATGGATATACTGTAGGGGAGACCAGGGTTGGTTGCAACACGGGTCAGAGTCGTCCAACATTTTTATAAAATCAGGTTTTAGGAGCATTCCAATGATTTTGCTTTGCAAAGAAGCTTTCTGCACTACTCTTTCATTAAACCAAAATTGCTGCCATCTGACACAAGCATAGAAGAGAAGATTTGCAGTTAGGGTTTTTTTTTAATGAAAAGTAAGTATTTAACTCACAATTGGAGTTGTATTCAACGTGTAATGATAAAATACAAGTAAGGCTGCAATATACCATTGACAAGTGTATACAGTGTGGACCAGAATTCCTAGCCACCCCACCTGTTTTCTTAAATCTTAAAGTTGTGAAAATTCTGTTAATGCAATTAAACAATAAGTCATGTGTGTTCTATTCACTGATGTTATTAGATTTTAAGTATTAGTGCCAGTAACTTTGGTGCCAGTCATTTTTGAGTGGCAACTAATGAAATTTAAAGATGACAATGCGCAGTTACTTCACTACTTTGTGTTTTTACATCTAGACGCTTTAGCACCGTGGACAAGCATTGGAGGGACATCATTAAAGCAGTCATGCAGAACAGAAACGTGCTAGCTCTTCTTAAAATAGAAAGGATATTTGAGCGATTGAGGAAATCCAACGAGTTGCTCGATTTGATCCAAAAAGGCCTGAACGATTATTTAGAGAAAAAAAGGATTAGCTTCCCGAGATTTTTCTTCCTCTCCAATGACGAATTGTTGGAAATCTTGTCAGAAACTAAAGATCCCACAAGGTATAGTCTTTTTTTAGGACGTCTTTTTTATGGTTAAAATTGCAAGAATTAACAGGAAGAACAAAGTTTTTATTTGTTCTAGGCGCATCAATCTATGCTATAGGCTATTGTGCTATAGTGCGGTATTAGCTACTACTCTGTATATACGTATTTATAGTGTATACGAACCCATTTTAATGTTTTAGAGTAAAAGTTTTAAAACATTTTTTATATATTAATTCCAGGAATTTTGTAAATTTATAAAATGCAGGATTTATTAAGGTTAAGGAAATGGAAAATCGTGAGAACTATGTATATCTGTATGAAATAACTTTATTATATATAATGTCTTTGAAAAAAAGGATATTTCCCAAATTTTGGAGATATTTTAAATGCGTTTCCAATATATAATAATCTTCTTTTATTTATTTTTGCACATTTACTTAATTTCATGAGAATTATTGATTTTAGAAATGCTTGCTTTTTGAAAGTATAGAAAATTATCAGTCATGCATGCATCAGATATTCTCTGTTTTTTTTATTTCAAAATGATGTATTATTAGATTGGTTAAACAGTTTACATCATAACGAATTTTGGAAATCAGATTACTCAACATATAGGTTGTAGTGCAGTGCACACTAGGTTTAACGTTCTAACAACCATAAATGCTGAATTCATTCAACTGTTAAAATTTCAATTTGTTTGCAATAGTCCATCAAAGTTATATAATCTTTTTTACTTCAGAGTCCAGCCGCATCTGAGAAAATGCTTCGAAGGCATTGCTAAGTTGAAATTTGAAGAGCAAATGGAAATCACTCACATTGAAAGCAATGAAGGAGAAAAAGTCCAACTGCATCATTCAGTGTCCACTTCAAAAGCACGAGGTCAAGTGGAATTATGGCTCAAAGAGTTAGAACATGTCATGGTGTCAAGTGTATTGAAGGTAAGGGGATCAAAGTAATTTATAGACCAGCACAAAAAACATACAGAAACGTAAATATGAAGATGTTACTGTCTTACACCAAGTTTCCTAGAATTAATGAGACTGATTAAAATCAAGAAGGGCATTTTCGTTGGCCCTTAGATTCGGGACGTCTTGAATGATGAGGCGTTTGAGGAACCCTTACTTGAAATTGTTGTTTTGTTTGTAATGCATTCCATTCCTATACTGTCAATAGAGGTACTTTATGGACCCTGGTGCAAGTTATAAAAGGAAGTCGCATGCTAAGCAGTTTTAAAAATTGTTATAGTATGCCATTGCGGGAATATGTAACATTGTTATATGCCAAATAGCGAAAACTTGATATTGCCATATCTAAAAAACAATATGTGATAGAGCAAAACGGATTTCACTACTGTAAGCAGCAGCACACCCAAATTAGTTTAAATCACATTTTAATCCAAGGATACGGAGGAAAGTTACAATTTGTTGACCAGTGTTATCTAACAATAAATGATAATTTTAAAAAAAAATGAACAAATAAACTAATTACAAGAATTTAATAAATAAAGCTTTTGTGTAAACTGTAGAGACAGGAGGAAAAAATTGTTAAGTTTTTATATATCAAAAGTTTTATTTTTAATTGATATAAATTAACTTTTGACATAATTGGTGATAAAATTAAAATGTTTTTAATTTTATTAGGTAATTCGCTCCTCTCAGCAAACTTATCAATTAACAGAACGTGATAAATGGATATTTGATTGGCCAGGACAAGCTGTTCTATGCGTTAAGCAACTTATGTGGACTGCGGAAGTCCACAGAGCATTGCAGCAAGGTTTTGAGGTATTTCAGCCTGTAATTATCATTATAATAATTCTGAAATATAAAATGTTCAGATTTGAATTGAATTGCATTGTGTAATGCTAAATGGAAGTCGAAAGCCGCCTATATAAGGCATGCACAACATTCGTTTCTATTACCCAAATCGAATAAACAACTGGACTAGTTGCGCCTACTTGTCACTCCACAATTTGTTAAACAATCTAGAGAGTCGTTACGCAAGCTTACATGTAAACTTCATAACTATAATGTATTCGCAAGAAATACATCGGTACATAATAAATATTTTATTGACAACTGCATGCTGCTGAAAATTATAAAAATTAGTTAACATCTATAGCTGCAAAATGCATTTTCTGGCCTACCATTTCGTTAAGGGAAGTGCATCAATACAAATTAGGAATGCTCATGCCTTAAGTGTTACCATAAACACTTGTTTTTTTAATAAAGGGTGAAAAACGGTTTTATTTACAATCCCAGAAATTGCATGGGTATCTCTGAAAACTTAAATTATTATTTAATAAATTCTTCCAACTTTAGGCTATGGCGAATTATCTTGAGGAGAGCAGCAATTGGATACAAAATGTGGTCAACATTGTTCGAAAGCCCCTTCCAGCTCAAAATCGTTTTACCATTGGTGCACTCGTTGTTCTCGATGTGCACGCAAGGGATATAGTCGCCAGTCTTGTGGAAAAGGGTATTACCAGCGAGCAGGATTTCCAATGGCTAGGCCAATTACGTTATTATATGGAGGTAAATAAGTACAATTATACATCAATTCTTTATTTGTTATCTTAATAACAATTTTTTTCCATACATTCTATTGACAACTAAACTGTTTAGAAAGATGTACAATGATGTGAAAAACTATCTACTGGAATGCTATATAATATTTCTCTATAATAAATATTTGATTTTATTTCTACGCAATTAAGTCACAAAAAGTTGCGGGGCAAATGTTGGCAAATTATCTCTAAATGCATTGGACCATAATAGAAAATTAATATTGAAACAACCTATAACAAAATTGTAGCCCAACATATTTCTATTTATAACGTCTATTTCTGGCATATGACCTGTTTTATTTCATTTAGTTTTTAAATATCTTTATCAGAAATTAATCAGATATACACTTTTCTTAAATAAATTAATGTCATTACTAAATTTCTTTACATCATATTCCAGCATATCTTGGATTTTAATAAAACAAAAATACATTGATTTGTACATTATATTTCAAATGAATTCTTTATTTCTTTAAACTTGTACTATATATAACTAGTATAAGGGGGGCAGGGAGGTACTCCCTGTTTATACAAAAATCGTAGTATGGAACTGTGTGCTTTGCGCAAGCGGCGTGGAATTTAACTGCTGTGCGCATACGCACATATAGGAAGCTACACGCGAGGCTGCGAGGGAAATATAGCACTGTCGCTCCTGCAGTGCCAGTCGTTTGACTGTTGCAGCACCCCCACTAAATTAAGCTACGAGCCGCCATATTATTTTAACATTTTGTCCAGCAAATTTCGTTCCATATAAAATGTTGATACTTTAGACCAGTTTTTGTTGGGTTTTTATTTTGAAAAAATGTTCAATACAACTGCCCTGAAATTGACCAGCACTCCACTAGCATGCTATGTTCCAAAGTTGAATACACATTGATGCTGTGTTAATGCTTTCTGCCTGTAAAAAGAGCTTTCAACTATTGTTTGTCGTCTATTGATCGAAATGTTATCAACAGAAAAACCTTTTCATGTTACTCAATAAGCCTCAATAAGCATATTGTTATACCTCTACAACTAATGTACTATGCCATGTCTCTTTATCATGGAGGCAGTTTTGGCAGCGGCATATTTTATGTGAGACAACCAGCAGAAAAAATTATGTTACAATTGTCACATTGTCACATGTATGCGGTGTATACAGGGTGAACAAAAAGTCTTTATCTTTCCAAAATAACGTTTATACCGATGCAGATACGAAAATTCTGTGAGTACATGTCTATAGGAAGTCAGGGGTGCTCTATCCAAAGGTGCAAAAACATTTTACCTTCGCCCATGTTTTCAAGGTCATTAACACAGGAAGTACATGATGAAACCAAAATAGACATATGGTCCCAAATTTGAAAGTTGTAGAGCACGTCGATATTAGTCTACTTAAATCCTTTGCTTCCAATATGAATTGCCTAAGGAAACGGCAATAAGTGATAATTTCAGTTTTATGTTGTTCAGTCCAAATGTTATGCAAATTATTCATGAAAATTATTCATAAAAAAGCATGAAAAAAATGACTGAATAACCTGTGAATGAGATGGTAGACATGGTGTTTTTGTATGGCAGGCACAATGGTAATGTTGCTGCTGCAGTTAGATTGTATGAGCAAACGAATTCCCATTGTCAGATCAACATATCAGAAAATACCTTAAGACAGGTAGAATGTTCTGTGCAGTATTGGGCACAAATGTGCATTGGAGAACAAGGAAGGCACTTTGAACCTTTGCTTTGAAGATGTTTGCTTGGTAGTATCTTTTATTAAGGATCACCAAGCATAATTACAGCTATTACCATATTGCATTTTGTATATCGCACTTGCTTCAACTGCCAGAAGGCCGGCCACCTGTCATCAAATTGTACAGAGAAATTATTTAAGCCAACTAAACATATAATTTCATCGCAAGCTTATGCAAAGCAAGCCACCATGGCCAGCGAGATATTTCTACAGGTGATGCTTGGTGTGTGGATTCCTAAGCAACCATCCACATAACCATAAGCATATGGGAAGCACACTGCTGTGACAGGTACTGGAACGGGTGTAATATACATCCAGTTGGGCGCTGGACAAATCCAGCATATCTGCCTGAACGATGTCCTACTAGTATCATCTCTAGTGGAGAACCTCTTCAGTGTCTATCGAGCTCTGTAAATGGGTTATGCCGTGTGCTTTGACAATGAAAATGCATTCATCAAGTCGAAGATAGGCAATCATCGAATGATTGTGAGGGTGAAAGTGCAAGAGGAAGCCGGTATGTTTACATTTCACGCCATGTCACATGAAAACTCTGCCAGGTTAGTGACGGATGCCACTGACATTGAGTTATGGCATCATTGTTCTGGTCATCAGGATCAAGTTGCTATCTGATGTATAGTACAACAACAATTCATTTCTGGTCTCGATCTCGCTGCTGATGTCTAACGTCAAAAACTCTGCGAGTGCTGCGTTAAGGGTAAGTTGGTTTGTTAAGCTATTCTCAGTCATCAAGACCGAAACCATCAAGTCACTTGAGCTAATACACATGGATGTTTGTGGAGCCATGCCATTCACGCCGTCAGTTGGTAACTGCTATGTACTTACATTCATCGACAACTTCCACTAATCCAAGGTGAGAATCCTGAAGTCCAAGACTGAGGTTGCTGCACATGTAAAGCAGTTCGTCTGTGATATGCATGTCAAGTTCGAATGAAATTTCAATATCCTATGTAGTGACAATGGTGGTGAATACATGAATTCTGAGCTTAAGTCTTTTCTGCGTGAATGAGGTAACTGCCTCCTGTACTCTGTTTGCGATATGCCACAGCAGAATGGTGCGGCATAGAGGAAATCTCACTACCTAATCAAAATGTCCAGATGCTCTTACTTGAATACCAATTGGCCAAGCGACCCTAGGGCAAGGGCATGTTGCATGCAAATTTTCTTCAAAACCATCTTCCAACTTCAGTAACCAACACTACTCTTTACGAGCTCTTCGAGGGAATATTACCAGATGTGAGCCACATTCGGGTGTTTGTGTCACGCGTGCTGGTGCATGTTCCTAAGGAGCGCCGGCGGAAGTAGGATGACAATGTGGAAAAAGGTGTTCTAGTTGGCTACGGTGACGACGTACAATTTTACATGGTGCTCAATCCTAGCACCGGGTGAATATGGTACAGCCACACTTCCCATATCATTAAAGGTGGAGGAAATGATCCAACACCAGTTATCATCAGTTTCTACCACTGTTTAGTCTACACCTGGTAACAAACCAGAGGGGAATTGGCAATGTGGACTGTGATGTGCTCAAAGAGGATGTGCTAACACACCAAGTATCAACCTCATTCCGGTGTCCGCAACAAAGCCTGAATCTGATTTTGAAGTAGTACACAGTGCGTGTTCTTTTGGCTGTTTCTGCCGCAAGTAAGCTACATGTACGGCAGCTGGATGTAATCAGTGCTTTCCTACACGTTACTCTAGTTGAGGAGCTTTATATGTGCCAGCCACCTGGTTTCAAGGTTCCCAGTTCCAAAGGAAAAATATGGCGACTTCGTAAAAGAATTTATGATCTCAAAAGCTGGCACTCTTCTTGAAAGAAACTGATATGGTGAAAAAACTTTTCCTGAATTGGATTTAAGCAGAGCAGAGTCGATGTATGCTACTTTACCCATGAAGAGGAAGAAGTAGCTGCCTACATACTGCTCTGTGTATAAGACATGCTGATAGCTGCCAAGACCGTTGATACGACCTTCGCCTTCAACTTCTATCAGGAGGTGACAAGTGCCAACATGTTCCAGCTTAGCAACAGTACAGTGACACGGTGCAGTCAGATGCAATCGATGCTACCCATGTCGTCAACCAAAGTCGAATACCTCACCCCTTCACATGCTGCCAAAGGGCTTCTGTGGTTAAGAAGGCTGGTGATCAACATGAAAGTGGCACCTTCCGACCCTACCACGCAGTATGAAGACAACCAAGCGTGCATCAAAATTGTGCATGCTACCCAATCAAGTGTGAGGACCAAGCACATTGACCTGTGCTACCATCAGTTGTGAGATCTCTACCGACAGAGTATTCTCATGGTTGTATTCAAACCATCAGAAGATGTGGTGGCCAACATATTAACAATGCTTCTTTCATAAGTGACATTCGACAAGACTGGCTTCCCTGTGAGGACACAAAATACTGTGGGTCATCTAGCACATGCTTAATAATTCCTAATTTAATTAAGACAAATTTAGCCTGAGAAAACTTGTATTATAGGTTAAAGCACATATTTGTCCCATTTTCAACCTACCAGCTCATTTTTGTATGTCATTTTTCATCATTTCTGTGTTTAATTTTTAAAAATATAATTTGAACAAAGTTTTTGTGAAGGCAGCGCCACACATTTGGGTATTTGGCGAGTGGCAATTATTCACCAATTCCCAGAAGTGATTGCCAAGTGGCATGGTTACCACTACACACATGCGTATTAGTGGAGTATTGTGCAAAAATATGGGCACAACGATTATTTGTCAGTGTTGATCAGCTGTATCAATTAAAATGGATTGAATGGACATGTAAATTCAAATCAGAAATTTTCATAATTTGTATTTTAATTCCCAATGACAATTTCAGTCAGAACTTATCTTTTTTTCGAATCGAAGTAATCCTACTGACAATTTGGACGAATGTGTGTACCGGGGGCAACTTTTTCCCCAAGCAAATATTCAATTGCTTTGACTTGGGACAAAATACCGACTTTTGACGTGAAAAGGCGAGCTCCTAGCAAAGTACTTTACTTGACCTCCCACCTATGCCGAGGTCAAGTGCAGAAATGCACCATGGTAAGGCCATTAACGTTTGGCCCTGCATGGGTTTGGTGGGCTACCATGGCCAGCACAATGATCATTCCCCATGACCCCAAGGTCGCCCGCATTCCTTTACGAAAGGAATGTTCAGAGGGCACCACTGGCTCCGATTTTTAGGAATAAAACGAGCCACGGTCCAGGGTAAGGGTGAGATGTTCCTGAGGCAAAGAAGAGTCAACAACTTTAACTGCTAGATCCTACGAAAAGATTTCTTGCAAGTATGGTCTGCAGAGAGGACTGGTGGGTCAGGTTGACCTGCTGAACTGTTGGAGACTTGTTACTTTATGTTAAGTATTTTTGTTTTCCATTTGAACATAAAACTTTCCTCTTTTCAAACTGTCTCTTGATCCTGTCCCACACGTAGTGGGCCCAACAGGCAGGAAGTTTGACCACTTCTGGTAGCAGATGTAAGGTCCATATTATTGTGTTATTGTCGTCTGCACTAGAGTGTATCACCTTTTCGTGTTACCCTAAGCGCGTGCATGTTGTTTCGCCTTTTAGAGGCAACCCGCATTCTCCCGCCTTTTGTATTGTTTGGATCAACAAGGAGAATAAAAACGAATTAATTAAGATAAGCAGCTTCATCCATTATTTCTCATTCGGTTACATGGCGCAGTCGCTAAACTTCTATTCAACCACCACTCTTCACTTTACTGTGGCCATTTGAGCAAATTTTCACACAAAAATCGCAGGGGAACCTTTCTGTGCGCAAACCAACTATTTCCATCGCTGCAATTGCATTTGCTAAGGAAACAACGCCGGGAAACCACAGTAAGCAACCCCATCGCAGGTGTTTTCATTTCTCTTCGGATTTCGCTCCTCACATCTGAAGAATGCGCCGTCACCTGACACCATGTGGGACCAAAGTCCGCCGCTCTGTGTCTCATTCAAAAACTCGCAAAACCACGCTGGTATCGCCTAATTCTGGCCCAACTATGGCCAGCATTTATTCACAATCACCAGGGACTCTTTTACTGCTAAAGAAAGATGCCCTCATCGCAGAAGCTGCTTTTCGCATGCTGCCAACGCAAGGCACAAAGGCTCATCTCGCAAATCTTCTTGCCATTGACAACCAATTTCGCTGCCGCATGGGTACC
>JAUJYV010002222.1:0-13377 GCA_033995625.1 Ophyiulus pilosus
AACCTTTTGTTTTCTTGGAATTTATCTTTAGTAGAACTTTAGTCAGCAAAGCGTGAAGCTTCTGGCTTACATCAGGTTGCCGAAAACGAGTGTTTCAACCATTTTGATCCGGGTTTATTGTTCGCACATGTTACAAAACAATTTCAATCCTGCCCTCGTTACTACATGATTCATCTACAGAAAGGATTGAAACTTTCTTGGGAAGTTTGATGAAGATTTACTATGGAAATAAATGTGATCAGAAAAGTTCCATGAACGTTGCTTCAAGTTTGCGATATGGAGGGTCCTAAAATAATCGGTGTGGTAACAAATTTGTATTTGCAACACACGTTTAATGCAAATGATTTACGACTTTTGGGACATTGCCTACTACTAATTTTGTATCTTGACCGGCAACTATATAGCGTGTTTACTTAGCAACTTTGCAATCGATTCGTGTTGCTTGTTCGTTGCGTTTGACTGTCAACTATATTGACTGGCTACATCAATGTAATTGAGGAGACAAATGTATTATTAAGCCATCGTTTTGAAATCGACTGAAAATGCATGCCCATTAGTAATTTATTGAGCAGCTTGACAAATGACGATTCCATTCGTTCCTAAATTAGTCAATATTTACGTTAGGCTAAAAAACTGTTATAAACTCCATGCCGTGTAATCGGGACATTGATGAACGATAGAACTACTTTTCCATCTCATCTATGCAAATTAATTACACAGTAAATACATAGGCTATAATAAATTAAGCAGTAATTAAAAGGGGAGCTTCTGTGTGTTCGTGCGATACTTGGATGTGGGATACTATTGAAAAATTCAAGGTTATATGCTATGCATGCGATCTACGTACGCCTTTAATTATAATGTATTTGCGTTATCATTAACCGGAAACGTGTAACCATACACTTGTATGCCATACGTTGACTTTTCATCATAATTTTCATCCCTGATGTGCCTTTCCTGTGGGTGTTTTTTTGGGTCTTGACATTTGCGTTATATCGAAATGAATATAAATATCTATGTTCTGGAGGAAATGTCATGATAATCAAATGCAGGTTATATACTCTTTATGCCCGAGGCTAATATATGTAATGGCGCTCAAAATTAAAGCAATAAAAAATATGGATATTTTTTCATTGTTGCTTTAATTAGTAGCGTTTTTGTTTTTATGTAAAATATTATCTTAATTGGCCATAATGACAAAACAAAGCCACTGAAATGAAATACTGCCTGAGTGCACATATACACAAGGACTCAAGTCCCAAAGGCCTTATACCAAAGGCACGATCATTTTAACTATTAATTTTTCAAATTATAAATATTGTAATTGATTATGCAGTAGCGTATTCAAGTATATGTGGAGTGAATGTATAAGGTATACAGTTTATAATTAATACGACCTTTGTGATGGTAGTTTTTTATTAGTTTAAGTGGCGTAGACCGGTATTGTAACCTTTTTTTGTTGATGATAACAGCTAACCATGGCAATATATTTAGCGACTGTGTAAATTAGATGTATCCAAAGTGATTCTTGCTATTACGAACATGTAAAGTATCACTGAAGTGCCACTGAAGTTTCTGCGAATGCACTCAAGTATATAGTCAAACACAGAAACGTGCTTTTCTGCTCATATTTACAAGACTATCACTGATTATGTATCACTTTTGGTAAACGTTGTGAATGCATACGTGCTAGATCATGATTGTAAAAACTTTGCATAACAAAAGGGCCGCAAGAGCACTTTTTACACAGAACCCGCGTGCCGCACACTCAAATTATTTAAAGATCACAGCACTTGTATATTATTTCAAATTATTAGAGAGATTGAGCCAGCCAACGCCTTAACGCTAACCTTAACGTTAGAGGCGGGAAGGGAGGAGCCACGTACTGAACTACCGAATGAACTAACTGAACGTCATGAGTGCGCATGCGTGGTTCTTCCCTTCCCGCCTTTAACGTTTAGGTTAACGTTAAGGCGCTGGCTGGCTCAATCTCTCTGTTAACATCAGTATTTTGCCCTTAACGATCGTGTACGTGTACAGCAAGAGTACAAATTTGTGAAATTAATTAAAGATATTATGTTGACAATAATTCATATTAAATTTGTAAAGTCAAATTTAACATGTATTTTTCTTGACTTGCCGAAGACCGCCAACAAAATAAAAAACCGAAAATTGTACTATGTACTATAGATAATGACAATAATAGTTTTAGACTTGCTTATGAAAGCGTACCAGCAAACTTTCGCTTTATTCTTGGCTTTTTTCTTTGTTTGGCTAAATCCAATTAAAAAGGAAAAATGTTCATGCTGTTCTTCGAATGTAATTCATACATTTCAAAGCCAATGTTCAAAATGAAAGTGGCGATAATGTAATTTATTCTTGACTTTTCGGATGATTTATGGCAGAACTTTGACGATTTCTCTTCTCCAAATTACATTTGCCATGACTATTTGCGACATATCATGCGTCATTGTTGTGAATATGCATATTCGGATGTTTCTTCAACTCTTTCCTTGCCATGACAAGTATGTATAGAATAGCTTGCAAGCCTGCCATCCTTCACTCTTGCCTAAGTTATGAAATTATCTTACTAAAAATAAGAATTAGGAGGTCATTCCCTTCTGCTGAACTCGCTAAAATTACCAAATGTCTGGCTAAGAGTCAACTATTTTTCATTGTGAACCATCCGTTTGAAATTTCCGGCAATACATAAATTGTATATGCCACGTATAATTAAAGGGAATGTTAATGCATACTAAGTCAAGTGAAAGAAATACATCAAATTTAATCTGAATAAATATTATTCAGATTTAAATCGCAAAGATTTATACAAATATCCTAATTGGGAATTACACGAATGATTCTTAAATGCAGAATTTGGAAAACTACAACGTTAATTTGTTGAATTTTCTTTTTAACATATCGATTATAATAGCCTAAAGCTTGTTGCAATTTGTGCTTGCTTTTACTTTGCAATAATGTATAGAAATAATTGGTACATCGTTATAAAGGGCATTTCTATTTGGAGCAGTCCCAGTTCATGGGACAAAAGGCGGAATATGGATCAATACCTGTACAAATCTATTGTTTACAAAATTCATCTGATGAGAATACAGCTGTAATGGATATGCCAAAACATTCCAAAACAAACTGGTAAAGTTGTGAAACAGTACAAATAGTTAATACATAATCATATCAGTGCAATCCTTCTCAATTGCCAGATCTGAACCTTATCAAAAAGCTGGGATTAGACAGTTTTCGCATTTCAGTCTTTATACTTGCCTTAACTTTAATGGCGGGAAGGGAAGAACCACGCATGCGCACCCATTACGTTCAGTTAGTCCATTGGGTAGTTCAATGCATGGCTCCTCCCTTCCTATCATTAAAATTAAGGTAAGTATAAAGACGTTGGCATGCGAAAACTGTCTATTGTTCTGCTAAAATTACTGCTGTAATCAAAACATTTTGGTTACTTCACTTAATTGTTATTAATTAGATAAAGCGAATTAAAATATAACATTTCCCCTACAGTTTTATACACGACACTTTGTTTGGCAATTAAAATATTTGAAAAGTTCCAAAAGATTAACCTGTTTTCGAGTTTGTCTTAAATGTATGTATTTTATCATCCTCGTACGAATCTGTGTTCAAGTTTTTGAATAAGCAGTTCTAATATATGCAACCCATTCTTGGTTTCCATCAACAAGGTGATGATACCAGGTGATTCATCACCGAGAGTAGGACTATTTAGCCTTTCAGTTATTTATATGCACTGATTTACTACGTTCTTCTTAGAATTCAAAGGCAACGTGACTGCAATCACTTCACATGCGTTTCCCTTATGGAAATTGATTACTGCTTTTTAAAGCGCGTGTTTATAAAATAAACACAAGTGTGAGTGTCTTCAACGCCACCGTAGACGCATCTACACCCGATGAGGTAGCTTAATGACGTCATAGTGTTGAAAGCTGTCGATTTCTATTTCATTGAGTCGTTGACGGCGTTTATGTTTGGAGAAAATAACGCGAAACATCAGCGTATGAAATCCCATACATCTATGAAGTAGTCAACCCACGTTTTTTTTGGTTTTTTTATATTCACTCGATCATTGCGATTGCAATTTTTTATTGCGGTTTTATTTGGTTTTATGCCATTTTTTTTTTCAACTCTGAAGAGCTGAACACATAGTACATTCTCCAGTTCCGCTTAACGACGTTAAACGATGGCAGTTGACTCGACTTGACGTTGTTCACTTCCATCTGCATCGACATAGAACAAATGTCATTGCCCCTTTTTTAGCATCACTCTAGGTCCTCTAGGGTAACTACAAGCAACGTGTGGAGAAGACATTTCTAAATGCATCCATACGTTGCCATGGTGATACTTAAAACTATGGCGTTGCATTGTGGGATGGGTACAATAACAACACCCCTCAGTTTGTCTATTGAGTTGCCACGACATAAAATTGAATTGATTGCTACAAGCATGACATGCATATGGCGCCAAATTACAACCCGGAGACATGTGCAATTAACCGACATGAAATGTGTTTTTAAGCACTGTGACTTTATACCTGATCCATGTTCATTTCAGCTATGGATTTCTTCGTCATTTCTAAGCTTCGTGCCTAACCGAAATGAGTTTTCCAATAATCCACTGGAAATGTCCCCATCACGAAGGCCTGGGAGGCAAGGCACTATAATTAAATTCTATAGAAACAAATTTTTTGGTAGCATTTTTATTAGATGTTATATGTGTTATTGGCGCCCCTAGGTACTAATCTCGGCAAAAGTTCATCTATACTTGATCACGGTATTAAAACCCCAAAACGCTGGTTGGTGACAGCGTGGATTCACTAATGAAATTCTTGTGGAAACTAAACAGCGCGCAGAATTGAATTTTCTGAAATACTTTGATCACAACGCAATGTGTTTCGTGACTGTCCTGTTCAACTGTTCAACTGTTCAATCTCAAAGGGTAATAAAAAAAATGGGGGTTTTCAGGTGGTTGATATATGGAATTCATGGCGGTCAACGCCAAGTCGTTTTAGTAACGAAAAAAAACATGTTGTTTTCTATTCCTTTTGCATTCGTAAAATATTGTTTCTATAGATCAAGTTGAATTTGAACAAGCCATTTCGATTTGCAAGAAATCCTCTTTTGTGTAACCTTCTATCAATACAACAAAAAGACCATTCTATTTTTCTTGACCTTAGACTTTTCGAGCTTCTTTGTGAAAGCTTCAACTTGGATAGTCTGATTTTCAGGCCTAATACCCCGCATTTTCTTATGGAGATGATAAAGTGAAAGTGTACGCCATTCTCAGAAACAAATCTGAGAAAAAGAATGAAGTGGATTATTGTAGACGAGTTCGTCCATCCAATGATTCGTAATGCAGAGACTTTGATAAATAAATAAAAAGGAAATTGCAATTTCATTTAGGTAGTTTTCATTTTTGGTTCTCCAAACATAAATCAGGAATAGCATGCAATCATATTGATTTCCTTTTCGTGTTTTTAAATGTTATTTACATTACTTGTTGAAGGAATGAAGATTTAATCATTCGACAAATTTTGTGAGGGGTTGCATTTGATTTATCGAAATGCTAGACACATTTAGAGGCAATTTTGTTTTATCTCGGGTGAAAAGCTATATATGGACGTGTATGGTCCATAAATAGCCATGTATTGACCACAATAAGGTCGTCCATAAGGATCATGATGGACCAGATATGTACCATCAAGAGCCATGGGCATATATATGTGACATGTGATTTATCGAAATTATATGTGGTCATGATAGGCAAGATAAGAACCATCGATGAGTCATATATTCTCCATGACCTGAACTTTTGCCCTATGTTTTGTACATGATGTGAGCCCGGATAATTGCACACACACACCGGATAAATGCACGTACTTTACAAGCCCCATGTGCAACTTTTGTATGGAATTGTGACCAGATAATTGCATAAACCGGTTAATTGCACATTTTCGGCTTGCCGGGTCACTGCGCAGTTAAGCGGGGTATTCTACGAAATACTCAACGGAATACTAGATATTTATTGATGTGATTTGTCATTGTCAGTGATGAAGATGGTGACAATTTGGGAAAACCTGCAGTGAGGTATGTACATATTAAACGAAACCATGTTTTTGGCAACGGGATTCGATGCTTTCCAATGGAACTGTGAAACTCATGTTTATTTCGGAACAGGAAAACCATCTGAGACTATATTTATAACTTTTTACTGCTCCAACAACTTCATACGATCCGTTTAAACTACAGCAACAACATATGGGCGCGTTGTGATGCCTTCCCTACACATCGTCACACGCAACCTATAGTCGGAGACAGGGAATGGGAACAGGCATCCAAGCTCTGTACAGGATCACTAACCCTTGATGATCTAATAAAAATTAACTGAATCAGAAAGTCACGCCTGATGCATCGAGAACTGGCACGGCTTGTGGCGGCTACAACAACAACACAATTATCTAGCCATGCACGGTAAGCTATGCAGTCTGACTGTCTGAGTAACAGCAAAGGTCCCTTTTGCTGCATTAAACACGCAGACTCCACTGCAGCATGCTAATATTTGAAACATGCTCCAGTGTCCAAATATCTGAACAAAATTTCTGCAGCAATTAAAAGTTGAGCAGTGCCAAAACATGCATGTACGAGCGTGAACAATTTAAAATGCTTTGCTCATTTTATGGCTACGCAGCTGTGAATGAAATTTTGAATGTATGTGTTTTGCAGAACGCGCTCGATTATACGGCCATGATTTACCGTGAATGGAAATCATAAAATTTGCCCAGCTAGAGGTGGAACCATGTCAGTTATTCACCTTGGGTGGTAGTGTCGCTTTGCACTATGGAACATTGTTTCTTTTGTTATGCTACAGATTCGGTGGATGTAATATTGATTAAATGGGGGTTGATTTAATCGGGCTGAAACATAAACTGACCGCATTGCTTCTATGCTGAATTTGGAGGACCTTAAGCTGATGGACAATTGGCACATCTCCAAATCCAGTACCTGCAAGTTGGGGATTGATTAATGGATGAAAATTAATCAGGAAGACAAAGACTCGTTACATCATACTTGGTGATGAACGGTTTTGGTTTGTTGGAAATTCTATGCATTTTTAGCTTCTTTGATGATGTCAACCATAACGAGACAAAATGACAGTATTTTCTCATTACTGTTGCACATTCTCGATAGTAGCAGCAAGAGCAAATTGACATCCATTCGATTTAAACCAGCTTAAAAGACGCTTAAATAAATGGCTAGAAATTCTTTTTTTAATTAAATATGAGCCTAAAACGTTTTTTGGCAGGTTTCTTTTGTTCGTGATCTACATTTTCAAAAGACAAATGGCCAAAAGGAAACTTTCTTCTGCCTCCTGTTGAAGGCAATTTATATTCATGGCAGCCATGCGAACCAGTAAATGCTAATAGAATATTCTCTGGAGATTTCATTTCTGCGTAGCTGTTTTAATCATAAAATGTTGTATGAAAAGTGAGGTCATGTGGATAATTAAACGAAACAATTTTTAATTTCCTCGCATTAAATCGACTAATCTATCTTTTCGATCCCTTCTATCTCACTCTCGTTTCTTTGCACTTATAAATAATCGATTCAAGGAAAAATTTTAAAAAAATACGACAAGTAAATTGCTATTGGAAGGAATGTTCACTTTTATTCAAATTGTTTGCAATAAGTTTACTGATCGTAAATATTGAAATGTCGAGGTTATATTTTAAATTTGTTGACGTATATGTGGAACGACATATATCGAAGATCCATTGGAATATATTTGTTTTAACAAAAAAAGGACCTCGCTGTTTAGACCAAAATGCTACAAATTACTGTTTGGATTGTTCCATGGCAACACTATTGGAACTATTGGAACATACTCGTGCGACCCATGGAAATACTCGTTTGTTTGTCCTCAATATTTCGATAACGAGGACAAACAGTTTTGAAAAATATCGAATTTTTATTTAATTTTGAAATCTCGTCGCCGTATGTTATGTTGTTAACCAGAATTTTTTTTATTTTGAAAATTTCTTTATTTTTCATAATCCAATGACATGGAAAAAGTACGTGTGAAAAGTACGAAATGACTTGTTAAAGTCATTGCATTTTACTAAGCGTGACAGCCCTTTGACCTCGTTAGTGTCCACCATAAACAAGTTGGTATGCTCATTTCAATAAGCGTGTAATTTGAGGTTAGTCTTCGTGCTTTCAAATATATATAATTTAGGTAATCGATAATCAATCTATCGATTTTTGATTCAAAGGAGGTCAAAAGCGATTATGGAAAAATATGTTTCGCAAGCAAATATATGAAGGATATTTCCTGCAGAATAAAAGAACGGTTTTATCGCATGCACCCTATTTACAAATTGACTGATTTTTTTTACTACCAATACAGAATGTGTTATATTTGGAAACGCCAGGTGAAAATTGTTCATACAATGACGAAAATTGAACTAGTGAACTTCCCGCGTCACGTAATTGGATTCTGTATTTTTTTTTCCCTTCCCTGTTACCATACACGTAAGAAATTAATCATGTATCAAGCTATTGGGTCGATAGAATGAATGTCCCAAGCAGAATGCATAATTTGCGTGTGCCCTGAATTTTACAAAGAAAATCACGCGTTCAATAGGTGGCATCATTCTTCCTTTAAAAAACTTTCATAAATTTTGGATCAAGAGATAAGTGTTCAATTTTTTTTTTTTTTTTTTTTTTTTTTTTTTAATGCATTTTTCATTGAGGAATAAAATTATGGAACACCACGGCGTCTTTGGCATTGTTGTGTTCCACAGGCAATCAATTCATTCGTGAACCTTTGGTCGATTTAAAATGGCAGTGATTTGGGAGTTTGGGATTTCGCATAGCCCATTAGGAATGAGAACAACATTCCCATTTATTTCCCCAATGGCATCCCAATCGGCCACCAAGGCACGTAGACCCTTTGACCAAATTAACTGCTCAGAATCCCTGTCAATTTTACATCAAAGGGGCGCCGTAGGCCTCAAGATGCTGAACTACTATATTGGTCATACGTGTGCAGTACTAGTATATTGTAAGCTTGAGGTCTTTAGTTGTCCTTAAGACACTTTGTATGCGAATAAGTAATTTTTAAATTTGACTATGACTGTTTTGCAAACCAGAAAAACTGTATTGGCCCCAATATTGGGCGTCGCTAAACAATCAATTTATAATGTATGCAATAAGAATGTTACTTACAAATTTTGCATATGAATGACATATATTCACTATTCCATATGATGGCGAGTGTGTTATAGAAAAAAACTTGAACGTTCAATTAATGTAATAGCATCAAATTGTCACCTACTCTGAAAAAAAGCTGCAATTTGCTTTAATCTATTTTTAATTCCGAGCATACATAAGTCATCAATGCAATCGTATAACACGTACGGTACGTGTTTTCGAAATGTTATTGCTTAATCCAGCCTGGCTTAATCTAATGCAATGCCCATGTTTTATTGACCTTACTCTGGAAATCTTGGAAGACATAGTAGTGAAAGCTTTGACTAACTAATGCCATTAACGGCATTTCGCTTAAGCCGATAGATGACGTGACATGCATGGTATAGATCCAATTCCACCTCTTAAGTCCAATAGGATAGAATCGAAAATAAATCGGAAGTGTTGTTTTGAATGTTTTTAACGTATATCGACTACGTCTTTATTTTCGGTATTAGGGGGGCAAGTTCAGCAGCGGAAGTGTAACGGCTAACGGCTGTGAATCGACTTAAGCGGCGGTGTAAGCCCTATACGTTAAAAGATATATGTGGTCATCACGAGTACCAGCATTACCTTAAATGAGCATCGTTAACTGTTCTCTTAAATCCTGGCTGTCCTTCGTTCATTTCATAAAATTGAAATCGTTCGCGCACCAATGAAATCCCTTTATTGGCCTGTCTAGAGGAAAATACTCGTGAAAGCCGACAATTTAGTAGCTTTCTGTATTATGAAGGTCTCTCAAAGTACAGAGCTGTAATTTTCGTACAGCAACTATACTAATCCGATTTCATGGCTAGTGAGATCGTATATTATAATGTGAGGTAAACAAACATTTCGCCATTTTGTCATTAATACTTCAGCTTATACGTTAATTGTTTAAGCGGGATAAATATTTGTTCGTCACCTGTAAAATAATGGTGGAACAAGAAACAATAGGCGTGCATTTGTAGACTATACTCGTTCTATAAAGAAGCAGTACGTACTGCCTTGATATGCGTGCATATAGTAGTGTGCAAATAGTCTGCTTTTTTTTCAATCCGCATAAAACGTGAAGCTTGAGGATTTAATAAGGGCTCGAATGCAACTTTCCTGAGAGAGTCCGTCGAATAATTTCAATATATATGCGATGCGCTCACCATAAAATGTATAAAACCAGCGGCGTGCCATTGCGGTAATATATACGGATGCAAGACGTGCATACCAATGCTTCATTTTATGCCTATTGTTGCACAACAACCTAGCAACTAGTTCGGTTTCAGTGCTCCTAAAACGAGGTTTAGTCAAAGACCTTCTCGTTAACTTTGGAGATGATGAAAAATTCATGAACTGAAGATAGCGATGTATAAGAATGGGGAAAGTGGATCCCTGCTGGTTCTAGCTGCCACGTGACACCTTTACTGTCTACATCCTAGGGCTGTATATATACCATGGAAACTATTGTTTGACAATGCATCAAACAAATCATGGATGAAGATTCTAAACTTCCTGTTATTTGAAAATCTTGCAGTGGAATTTATGAAAATGACATGTTTCATCCTCACTTCGATTGGCCCCATCTGAAGACAGAGTTTACCATGCGTGGAACGATTTTCAAACATCTTTGTTTGCGAAACTTATTTTAAGAACCTTGTCCAAAAATGCACTATGCGCTCAAAAGTTATACTTATGCATAAACTACCGCTAACATTTGTTGTTTTTAGTTGCCAAATGCTTTTAGTTCAGATACAACACCTCCTAGCTTCGTGTTTAACCCTTTTCATTTGTTTTCCAAGATGGCAACCTTCATTTACGTCAAAACCAGCCATCTTTCGTTTGGAAAGTGATACGCTGCTAGGTGTTATATCTGATTAAAATGTCAATTATAACTTTCGTCTGCCACTGAACATCACTCAATGAAGCTAATTGGCACATAAAAAAATGCCTAAAATTCTGATTTTTATATATACATATATATATATTTTTTTTAACGATTGCATGCAACTGTGTTCACTGTCAAGCTCCACTGTCAACTCCTTTTGAACAAACGTTAGGTCACTTGATTTGAAGTGGGACCGTGATAGTCACGTGGTCCGATTGTCCAAAGCTTAGTTTACTATAGTCAATTCACTATTCCCAAGCATTTTTGGCATATACAAAGAGGAACCTTTTCTGAATTGCTAATTGGCGTGGTTTCCGTGAGAAATTTTGGGCATTCAACACGTGCATTTTAAATCGGATAGTGCCTACCATGGTGAACTACTATCTTGAAAGGTAATAACATTAAAAGTATTGGATTTCAGAAATACGAACAGTTGGTCGTAGATCGTGAGAATCGTTAAATAAACTCATTAATTTATTAATTAAATCATAAATTTAAGATGGCCAAGGTAAATAGTGGATCTTTTATTTACCAAGCCATGACCCGAAGTGGATTCCCATAATGTATTGTTTTACTTGTGCACATAAAAAGCACTATGGACAAAATTATGGGTCTTGGCATTCTATAGAAAAAACAGATGTTTATTTGGATGCCGCAATATATAATTTTATCCATAGTACCTTCAATACTGACAAGTGGAACTATAGTGAACTTCATATATGTGGAGCATACTCTTTATGTATGCATGTAATATACTATCATTATATATTTACTGGGTTGGCTTCTCAATATGCAAATTAGGCTTCTTGAAATGTAATGATAGTGCAATTATTCTATAAAAATCTAGAGCATTTTATTATGCAAAACTATGGCTTTTGAACATTTTGGGATCATTTCTTTGGTGACCTTATTTATGATCGCTGATATCCAGCTTTCCTATTAAATTAAAAGTAATGATTTACCAGGTACTAAAAGCAGTATTAATCCACTCTTTTCTAAGTCACGTTGTTAATTTAAGTTTTATATTTTGTCGTTATATTAAACGGAGTCAGGCAAAGCCATAACACAACATATATCTGCTGAATAAGGGAGTATAGATGAAATGTTATTCCCGATTGCACCTTGCAGTGCATTAATATCTACACTACTGCACGGTCTGCACATTAAATATTTTAATTAACAACGGTATAGGAAGTAAATCTCCGCATATACAATTGACGTATAATATCAGCTGGTAATGACGATCATTTTTAATTCACTGTGTCATGCATTATTCAGTATTAGAAGATCAGGCACGGAGACCTGCATTTAAATACAATTGCCTACGTGGTAATAAGCGTTGAATGAGCATCTGTCCTATATGGCGGTATGCAACTTCGCAGTGGGTTGCCATTTTATAGTTGGCACATTGTGAGGAAATTTGCGCAATATTTATCTTGCCCTTGTCGTGGACATAGCGCTGTCGTCCATCAATCAATACGTGCAATTGTTTATCTATTATTGCGGAATTCACTAGAGAATTAATTAAAGACTTTCTAGAGCAGTTTTACCAAAACCGCTGTTGTTTGAAAAGCGCTACCAGGAAAAGTTACACACTTAAAATTCGCCAACACATTTACTAGCATTAAACCTTGAAGCAATAAATAGATGTGAAAAACTGTCCTCCTCACTTTATATATGCTTACTGTAACTATTTCAAAACTATTATTCATGACAGAAACGTCATAAGTGAACCCTGCAGATGCCTAAATGGCACTTGCAAGAATTGGAAATATTTAGATTTAAACTGCGACTTTGATAGTGTTGGACCACCAATCGCATTCCTATAAAATCCTCGAGATTTCTTGGATTTAGCACTTTGGATTGTGGCATAAGTCAACAGGTGTGCCGCAGTTGTTTGAAAAATGGTCGAATATCACCTTATACTATGACAACTCTCGTGACAGTGATCTTAGTGACATTTTTGGTCACTTTTTTAAAAATGCCTTTCGTGTTTTATATGCGAACATGTAACCTTTCATTAGGACAATAGTTATTCTTTCGAAAAATCGTATTTACAGTTTAATAGCAAGGAGATAAATAAGAATGGCAGTCACCTGATATGACAACCTTTGTGGTAGCGATCTTTAAATAATTTTCGTTCAGTTTTTAAAACATCTTCAGTTATAGAAACAAGACATACGTACGTAAACTGTTGGTATTATACGTATTAGGTGTTTTGAAATTATAAACACG
>JAUJYV010002223.1:0-13376 GCA_033995625.1 Ophyiulus pilosus
CGCATATTCTGGGCAGCCGCCTAATCGGGACAAAACGCCTCCGCCAGATGTGTCCAGATTAAGCGGAATCGACTGTAGTAACAAATGGTATCTAATGAACAGTCAACTCGTCCAGAAACTGTAGAAATGTTGCAGTTGATTCTTGTCTAAAGTAAAATCTCTTACATTTTTAATTTTGTTCGTTTTCACGTGGACATAGTTACAGTCGCCAAGAATTTGTCCTTTTAATATACAGTTTCACACATGCCGATTTGCTTGAAAGCATGAGATTCGATAACCATAGTGCCAAGAATAACAAGTAAACAATCATAATATCACGTGAAAAACATACTGATGCAGAAAGCATTAGTTCTGAACAAATTACAAAGAAAATTGTAATTTATTCACAACTAAATAATGGCAATAATAATATGAGATTTATACATAGCATAAGAAGTTACCAGTTTACTCGAGGGTCAGATCCTTCAATGAAAGACATTAAGGAAAATGAATCACTGCTTAAAAATAAGCAATAAACAAAGTAAAAAGTCTCAATGGATTTATTCACTGCTTTTCTTTTACCATTTGGCAATCATTTCAATAGCAATGTTTATAAAAAGCATGTTGCCGCATTATGATAACGTACTAAAGTCTCCAATCCCACACTAATTAAACTGTTATGCCACGTTTAAGTATTTCGCATTAATTTCTATGCAAAATTTACTCTATGAACGATCCTCATCGCAGAGTTTTGATATATCACACGACTTCTCAAGTGGCTAATTTTAGACTTATCTATTGGAAGATGTAGCCGCGTCTAATGTAATCTTCCCCACCAATAATGTTCGCCAAAAATCGTTAACATTGGTTGGAAAGAATAAATTCTTTAAAATTTGACCGTCAGCATTTATTAAGTATTGGTATTCTAGAAATATCATTAATTAATCTAATCAAACCTTGGTCGCTGTTTTACACATGCATGCAACCTGATTGGACCATAAGCACGAGAGGATCGTCCATGATGTACATTTTACTTAAAATTTAACATAAAGCACTTGGGCACCGAAAGGCGGTAATAACCATTGGATACTCAACACCTACATTTGAGCCAAAGCATCTACAGCGTACACGCTTTAACGACAATCACCATTGCTAAATTGTCTTTGCAATGAGATAACTGCATGAACATCCTGAGAGCCTTATCCAAGAATAATTAGCACATGCAAAGGTGAATGTTGGGCTTCATCAACAATCACATTTGGAAAAGCTGTCAAAAATGGCCGCACCATCACACATGACAAATGCTTTCAAACTTTTTTTACTCAACTTAAAACACTTCAGCACATAAAAAGTTATGAAATAACTAAACTTGGTGAATCAAGAATACAAAAGTTTATGTTGTAACGAACACGTTAGCAAAACGATGTTCGAAATTATTAAAAGAAACTGACATCTAGTTATTGGCAGGGACAGTCTCCAGACAGAAGCATTATTTTCAGGCAATCCATTTCGAATCTGCCAATAACATTGGTCCATAAGGTCCGGTTCAGGCGTTGATTTTTGCCCGTTGATTCCCTCCAAGTAAACTTAATCTTGAGGGACTCTAGAGGAAATCGACGAGCAAAAACCTGACGTGTAAACCAGACCTAAATGTACCGATTATATTGTGTTTGGCAATATTAAAGGCACATTTAAAATCCATGCTTGTCACAAACTAGCTTCCAATGAAATATAGAAAAACAAAACAAAAGAGCTAAATTGTTGTTTAAAAAGTAGAAATATCGCTCCCCACAAAACAAACAAAAAAAAACAAGTTGTCATTCATTCTAAATTGTACAATCTGATCGATAGTGGAAATGTTACGAACATGCTTCTCTACCAAATCTTAAACTTTTTATGTATTTACGTCTCCTGAAACCCTCGTGACAACTGAACGCAAAGTCATTTTACAATGCCAGATACGTGACACAAACAACATCACGGTTGCCATCTCCTCCATGTACGACGATGGTTTACTCCACTTCAGACTTGCATTCAAAGCAAAATTTCTCCAATCAGCATTCCACCCTTCTACTTATGTTTTAGAACCACGAGTTAAAACCAAACACATAATGTAAATACTATGTGCAACAATCAGATACTGTACCAGCCATCCGAATGATCAGTGGACACTTTTAAACCAGGAAAGAAAACTAACAATAATGCTGGGATCAAGTACATGAAGGTAAAAGTGATTTAATATTAGTCAGTGGCTCAAATGGTGGTACTTTCCCCAATTCAAGCAAATGCAAATATCGAGAAACAGGGAAACATGAGAGGCATGGACACGTGAAATGGCTATTCCCTTGACAAAACAACCGGCCAAGACATAGAACTCACATTTGCCCTCTCGACGAAAATCTGAATTCTTGACTGCCAAATTTTGGTTATGATTATAAATCTGCTTCCTTCGCCTTGTCGTCTTCCTCCTCGTGATTACTCGTATGCCATGTTAAACGCTCTTCATAAAACTGAATCACAATTTGAGGGCATTTTACGTTCGCTTGTCGTGCAGGCACCAAGTCTGCTTCATCGCTTCCTTTCCTGTTAGCAAAACAGATAAAAAGAACATACTCGTTAAAGAAAACAGATCCACTGGGTAATAAAATGTCGGGTCTTGAGTACCTGGGTATTTGGCTCAATAACTTGTACTCTACCACTTGGTGTTTATTGAAAGAGTATCAAGTGTGAATAGCTAGCTTCCCAAATAAACAATGAATTTATTTAATTACATGTTATGACATATCATTCCCTACTTTTAATCAGTATGAACTCATCTTGCCGCTAACCTTAAGATGGCCCGTACACCTCGACTACATCGTACACATCCAGCACAGTGCTGTTCGTTTTTCCATCAGTTTTGACAGTGAACGGAGATGGAATTGAAGTCATAATGGACGTGTTTATAATCTACATTTCCAGGACCCCTTCCACAAATAATTACCTCAATGATTCGTCACAGTTAATTAGCATGAAGACAATTTTTAACCTGTGGACTTGCCAATAAGAACTTGTACAATTGGGGTCAGATAAGTTTGCAAAGTCTGAGATAGTCCAACTTAAATAACACTTGCTTGGCAGTAGTTGCCCAATGCCAGAGTACTCGGGATGGCTATCCCAAAACCAGAGTGCATGGAATTTATCAAGGCTCAACAAGCAATATATACGCAAAAGAACATGACAATAAAATAAATAATCTTATTGTACTTTCGTCTCAGACATGCTTGATCAAAAGAGCTTACCATTTGATTAAAAACATAAGTTCTCCACTTGAATCTGTAGCTCCTATTATCTTCTCAGGTTCTAGACCGCGATCAAATCCTCGAGGTCGATTGTCATCCTAGAAAGGATAACAATTAGTAAAATCCCAACTAATAAATCTAAAGTCGTCAAAACAGCGTTGCCATTACTTCCAGACTCTTCTTCTTCTTTTTAACCACGGTTTCCTCTGTTCCATTCTGTTTTCTTTTCTTTTCTGGAGAATCTTTTTTCTCAGCTTCCTTAGCCTTCCTTTTTTCTTCAAACTCAGAAATAAGGTCTGGGCAATCTAAGTTATCTTCCGGTTCCCACGTGTTATCTTCACTGTACCAAAGTTGTAAAAGCACATCATTAGAACACTGCTATAGTTAATAAAGACATCCTTAGATGTTATTTTTTGTAAAGATATTAAAAAATAAACTCACTCTGGGTATCCCTTCCACTTTAACAGATATTCAACTTTTCCAAATCTAATCCTTTTGTCCAGTACTTTTTCTACGCTATATTCTTCAGGTTCTGATGTTGCACTAGCAGAGGATTCCTTTCCTTTCTTCTTACCCATGCCTTTTTGCTAAAAAAAAATATACACCAAGGTTAAAAAATCAGTTCTTTTTAAAAATTCCAAAAAATGTAAAACAGGTGAATGCAAAAAAGTATGAATAAGGTAATAAAACAAACCTGCTGCTGAAAATAGTTAATGTAATATAAAGTATAAATTAATTTATTCACTGAACACCAGTTTGTGAGATCTGCTTCAAACAGTACTTTAATAGGCAGATTTCATATTGAATCTAATTGGAAAAATAAATTGCCTAAAATGACCAATTTCATCTTATTTGCCCATCAATTTCTTACTTTCGTACAACATTACATACTTTTTATAAGGACAGCGTATGCAAATTTGTCAGCTTGACTACATAGTTAGCTACTTGTACCAGTAATTAAACTATTACCCATGTAATCTGTCTCACAACTTTCAATAACTATCCACAATGAAAATGTTCACATATTACTATTTTAAATAAAAATTGTATATTGATGATAAATCCTCGTGTGATGCATATCAAAGCAAAATGTAAGCGCAGCTCAAACTTAACACAACCCGGTAAAGTGTTTGGTTTTGCGGCTTTGAAAACAGTAAAATCCTGAAATATCATGGAATCCAAATTAAAAAAACTAACCGTAGATTTAGATCGTGAATGGGTAGAAACATCGCTGTTACTCATTCTGTCTGGAATATAAAATTGGTATTACAAGAGAAATCGTGGGCCAAAATAACTGGACTTGGTTTGAGGATAACAAAACCTGCTGTTTCAGAATTTCATGATGCGATTTAAAAGAATGCATTGATAAGAAAATGCCTTTACAAGAGACAGATCAAAATATTATTGCTCGTAGCCTAGTAGAATATTTACGTGGTTCCATTGCTCCTTAAAATTAAAATCATAGAAAACACTATGGACGTCCTACTTTAAACTGAAGCTACAATGCACGTGAAGGGAAAATATTACACTTCAAACTAAGTCCAGTCAAAAAGGCATTAGGTACATTTGACTATCTATGCCTTCTAATAAGGTTTGCAAAAGCAACAGAGATCTTTCATGGCCAAATAAGCATAAACAATTCCCTCAGAAGGAAACAAGTATTTTCGTCCTTTACAATTTGAATTTTAAATGATATCAGATTGGTCCAACACCGACATTGCGTGCATTTCCTGTCTTAAATTGCAAAGATAGCAATATTCCACCAATATTATAAAGCTGATAATTGGACTTCCAACCGTTTCTTTCATGTTAACCTCCTCAGCAACCAATTGGTAATGCTTGCTTCAATCGTCATAAAAACCATATAGATATTTATGAGATACAATCAGGTTGGATGGACGAAGGCACTCGCTTACCATACTGCGAGTCATTTTTACAGGTTTTAGGATGCCCGTCATTTTTAATAACAGTCGATACACAAGCTGTTGGCATACATGCATAAGCTGCCCTTCCAAGCAAACCATGTCCAAAGTAATAATGCAAACTAGTATGCAAAACCATAACCTTATTCCCCTCAGTTTCATGCTTTTTATTGAATTCAAGAAATGCACTTGAATTTAATCAAACTTGTTTGACCGAAGTCCAAGAAGCAAACCACAAATTAAAAGCCAAACACATATATAAATGTTATTTTGTCCATGCTATCATCAAATGTCGATTGAGCTCAAAAGCACATGGTTGCAAGATGAACACAATAACCAAAGCATTCAGTTTCATTTCATAACCATAATAAGAATGGGCAACGCGACAGAATTCCTAATGGACTTTCTCTGGCAGGCCACTAGGGACGTATAATGTTACCAACTTAAACACATTACATTTAAGGAAAAATAGTTTGCTATCTGACATTACAATGAAGAATGGCATTTTGCCGCCAATTTTTTCTATTTAAAAAGCAGGTAGACAACTAAGATTGCAAATGCTACTCGTTGAGAGGCAACAACGGGGGAAGAGATGACGCAAACCTACATGTCTGTGCGTGCTCGATGTGGCAACATCAATTCAAACAATTTATAAGATAGTTCATAATGTGCAAATCGCTAACATAGAAGTAGGCCTACGACAGCCCATTCTTTTTTGGTGAAACGGCGCCATTTTGAAACAAGCAAACTCGTACAGTAAATGTCAAAACAACTTGGCAACAAAACTCGAATAAAACAGAAATAGCAGCGATTCAAGAATAGCCAAACCACGTATTTGTATTTTGTTAGCAAATAAATTCGACCCGAGACCGATATCATTGATAATTACCTGTAATATTGAAGAAGAACAAGAGATGGTCTTCAAACGCCGCAATCACACAACAGGCTCAATAAAAAACCCTCGTGCTGCGCATGAGCACGATGCAATTCTATACTGGACATCCGGGCATTGCGAGAAGGCAGCCATGTTGAGACACTCGGTCAATTCTAGATTTCTTGATGTTGTAAAGCCCATGCATTATATGGTCTCACAAATATTATTCACTTCTGTGTATATCCTGCCAATATTATAAAAAACAAAAACGAACGAGCAGTTATGGCTTGAACCAGCTTGTGAATGTGTAATTAGTTTTATTTAAATACACATTAATCTGAACTCCCAAGATCAGCGAATCAGATCAGCCTATAACCACAGTTGCATAAATTGCATTATATGTATGCTAAATCAAATGGAAAATTTAAAGTATTTGAATAACAGATCAAATTACAGCTAAAATCATCTCGCAGTGATCACTACATGTTTAAAATATACAAATCAAGTGATCATTAAGAATACATTTCGCTGAACATGATTTCTGCAATCAGTGGCGTTGCCCAGACCTGCCTCAAACCGGCTTCACTTTTTCCCAATGAAAGAAGCTACATACGGGACCTGAAGGGAGTTTTCAAGAAGAAGCTGGTGGACTTTGCGCGCGCGAATTATTTATGCACAAGCCAGTGGCTATCATTTGACGTGTTTGAAGGTAACTGGTCCTTTCAAATTTCTTGTGAGTGTTGAACAGACATCGTCGAGTCCAGTTGTGCTCTGTTTTTCTTCCGTTTACGTCGTATTCATTTGCAGTTTTCCTTCATTTTTTTTTTTTTTTGCAAGAGCTGTTGGTTATCGTGTTAGTGCGGAAGGATACAACGTGAATCAGCATCATCATGAGTTGGATTAAACAAGAAGACTGCGATTCTGGTCCTAACAGACGAGACAATTATAACGACAGAAACATGGGTGCTTCCGATGTAAGTATTATTTTAAATAATTTGAACATATTTCGGACAAAAAAACAAGGGTATAAGTGGATGAAACTCATAACTGAATGTAGGAAACACGTTTTTCGCGATGCCGGCGTTTCTGCACATTTTTATGGTTGCAACGGCCATTTCTTTGTCTGGGGAGTGCGACGCCACATGTGGCTTTCGCCGTTTGTCAAATTTGTAATTTGGCAAATATCGAACAAAGCCTTGTAGTTTGGAAAGCGAAATGACGCTTACGTTTACTTATATCCAGCCCTTGTTTTACACCGGTTAAAACGTGGAAAACAATTTCTCGGCGTATTTCATTTTGTGCGTGCGCCGAAAATGGCGTCGTGGTTTTGTGATAAAGCCTTCAAGCCAAACCTTTTCTGACCACGTTTTACGTTGTTTTTAAAACGTATAGATGCCTTATTCGTATAGAAAGCTTTCGTTCGATTGCATTTAGCAAAGGAACAATAAGGGAAAAAAACCACAATGCACTTGTGCTTTAATCTTGACTTTTAAAAATGGAGAGTTGTAACAAAGAGATTTAAATGAAAATTGTGCGTTAAGCCTAAGCACGTGATATGCGAAATAAAAAAGATTTTGGGTGCATTTACGAGGCTACGCGTATTGAATAACACGCAATCGCATACTTGAATCGGTAAATAGGGGATCATACAGCATTTCAGACGCAATTTGTATGCAATTGGCATGACTTTCAGTGAAATGCAAAGTTATTGAACGAAATAGTTTGGGGTTTCGAAACAAATGGTTTGCATTGAAAAATATGGCAGATGAATTTGTAAATGTATCACGGAATGCTTGATTCCAATTCAGACGTGGGTATCGCACAACGGGTATATCTAGTGTTCATTAAATTCTCTATTTAACTCGCAAACATCCTTTGTTCTGCAGAATGAAAGGGAACCTGAACAGTTCAGAAAATTATTCATTGGAGGACTCGACTATAAGACCACAGAAGACTCTCTTAAAGGACACTTTGAACAATGGGGCGAAATTGTCGATTGCGTGGTTATGCGTGATCCAAACACAAAAAAATCCAGAGGGTTTGGATTCATCACGTACAAACGTGCACACATGGTCGATGATGCCCAGAAAGCAAGGCCACACAAGGTAGATGGCCGAGAAGTAGAACCTAAACGAGCTGTTCCCCGTGAGGTATGTGTCACCGTATTAACCTGTCAAAATTTAAACGTGACATTATTTGACTTTTGGGATCCACATTTTTTTATAGGATGCTGGCAAACCAGAAGCCCAGGCTACAGTTAAAAAAATCTTTGTCGGTGGACTAAAAGAAACTGTTGAAGAGTCAGAGTTAAGGGACTACTTTGGTCTCTTTGGCAATATTGAAAGTGTCAATATAGTTACCGAAAAAGAGACTGGTAAGAAGCGTGGGTTTGCATTTGTGGAATTTGACGACTACGATCCGGTGGACAAAATTGTTTGTAAGTATCAGGACATGTTCTATCATATGCAGTTCGGGGGGCCTGGGGTAGTTAATTGTCAACCTAATCTTAAAATACAATTTTCTGCTGTTAAAGTGAAAAAACATCACGTAATTAGTGGTAAAAAGACAGAAGTAAAGAAAGCCCTTTCCAAACAAGAAATGGAAAACCTGAAAAGAACCAAAGGTGATATGGGAATGCGTGGCAGCGGAGGTGGATATGGCGGTGGTGGACGCGGTGGAATGAGAAGTAAGTTTCCGTACGATACCACGAAAGCAAAGTGGAAAATAGAACGAGTCTTAATATCGAATTATTGTATCAGGTGGCCGAGGAGGTGGTGGCGGAGGCGGCGACTGGGGCAATTCTGGCGGCCAAGGAGGCTACGGAGGTGGTGGATATGGCAGCGGCCCAAGTGGAAACTTTGGAGGCGGCGGCTATGGAAATCAAGGTATGGAACACCCACAAAGTAGACTGCTTTAAAATCTCTTGGGAGTTTTGAGTTAATTCCACAAATATTTCAGGAAGTGGAAACTTTGGAGGCGGCGGATATAACCAAGGCGGTGGCAATTTTGGAAGTAGCGGAGGCGGTGGTTATGGAAATCAAGGAGGTTGGAGCCAAGGCGGTGGCAGTGGCGGAGGAAGCGGTGGTGGATATGGCGATGGTGGCTTTAACCAAGGCGGATACAATCAAGGAGGCAAGTGCCCGTTCCGTTGATTGTGCTTAAGAATGGAACAACGAGTTTTCTAAACTAAATTGTGTCATTTCAGGTGGACCCGGCGGTTGGGGTGGTGGCGGCGGCGGCGGTGGCGAATTTGGTTCCAATTACGGAAACAGTTACGGCGGTGGTCCGGCCAAGGGTGGCAATTACGCGCAGAGGAGTTCTGGGCCATATGGAGGTAGGAGCGATTAAATGAAGTTTGTCAACCAGCATCGTCCCTCAGCATCATCTTTAGCTATATCTATACCTAAAAATTTAGGATATTTTCTTTATCCCTTGACAGCAGGCAGATTTTAGCTTTGGTTTAGCTGTGCTGTTGCTAAGTCAGCTAGTAGTGTTCTTTTAAGATTTAAATTTGGTCCGAGCTATGGTTAGTGAACGATAATGTCCTTTTTAGGTGGCGGCGGGAGTGGTGGTTTTGGTGGATACCGGCGTTAATCCTTTCCCCCTCCCATTAAAAGCCAGGATTCTCAGAGGTAAGACGATTCACCTAAACCCGGGCAGGGTAGACTGGAGGGAGGGAAACTAGTGTTCGAGCAAAGGGTCAACGTTTTTCTTTGACTTTAATCTTAATAACTTGTTTGTCTCGATGACTGAATCAGTATCTAGTGCTCAGTCTGCCAAGTCGTCCACAAGCATAGTTATTATTCGATTAAAACCCTAAACCATCCAAGCTAATTTAATTTGTTAATTTTGATATAGGAAGATTGTAAATTGAGGAAAATAGCTAAATGGAGCTGATCCAGAAGAAGTAGTTGTCACCACCAATGACAGTCCAGATTTTTACACTTTTAAATAACAAGGGGATGTGCTGACCGATTGAGATGTTAGCCCGTTACGTTAACCATATGGAACAAAAGAAAGTTTAATAGGCCCAGCTGGGTATTCCTTTACCTGGCACCCACGCCCAGATTCTGGATCATTCTAGGCAACTAGCAACAGCACGCCTTTTATCTGCTACCAATTACTTTTTATGGAGTATTTACTATGGTACACTAAAATCCTGCGCATTGAAATTAGTCGAGAAAAAGGCTCTGGGAGTCAGATGAGCATAGGAGAACGTGGGAGTCCAGGCTTCACAAAATCATAATTTTATTTTGCATTCCCTGTTGTTGTGAGTCGTCGACCGAACATATTTTGGTCATTGTATTTGACCTTCTTTTGTATCATCCTAAGTTGTATTAAGAAATAAGTCGCTTCTTCGAATGGTCATTCATGTGTAATGTCTGTTTTAATAAAGTAGAACTGTATATCTTTGGCTAGTGTAGATGATTTGTGCATGACGCCTACCAGTCTTCCTAACTGTCAAAATTTTGAATGATTAAATGACCAAAATTCTGTAAACGTTTCAAATAGTTTGGGCACGTGTTCGCACTGAGACTGGTAGACGTCTTGTTTATACATTTATTGGTTGTTAGTTTGTATTCAGATTTAGTGTATTTTAAGTTTGAAGTTGTTACGAGAAGAGCCGCAATGTCGAGTAACCCCAACAGAGTGCCTTATTCTGAAGATTATTTTTTCTAGAGTATTGATTGATGTGACTTAGGGCCGGGCAGTGTAGTCTAATGTTATTTTTAATCCAGCAAGCAGCCAGGAACAATATGAAGGAGAGCAAAAGAGTTTTAAGTGCTTGTCAGGTTAAGAGAGTTGACTGGCAGGTTATGTAGACCTATGTGAAACGAGAATATCTCCAGGTTAGTATTGTATTTTATGTAGTTTTCTGATGTTATGATATGGAGTACTAGGTATTTATCCTTGCTATTATTACACTGTGTGCATGTAATGTAAATTATATATCATGCTATTTGTCAATTTTGGCAGTGAATAGTTAAACCTATGCGTGGTGTTGGTTAAAGCTATACTGGTGGTGCATGGGAACAAGCAGAGGCTAATTGTTTTGCACACGGTGAAAGGACTAGCCAGTGAATAACAATTCAGGAGGAAAAATCAAAATGGCAGTACAGGCGTCCCTATTATGTTGTATTTGAGAAGAAAGAAAAAATTAGGGCAAGAAATTAGCCTTTCTTTCTGATGAATGACAAACTGACGAAAGCGATGGTTTCTTTGAGGAAAAATGAATGCACTGCGATTTTATTTAACCTTCATCGAATGACGAATTCAGTGCCAAAACATAAGACTGCATTTGAATTGAAATTCACTTTGGCTAATACAGATTTTTCTTTTCCAGGTGGGGTAGTAAAATCTGATGACAAAATAACACCCTGGCAGTGATCCTGCTGCTGTTGTGCCTTTTAACTGAATGTGAAGAATTTCTAACATTGTTTCTGCTGGCAGAAGCACTTTGTACATTTTGTAATTTTGTAATAAAATAAAATTTCTATTTTATTTTTGACTATCAGTCTCTTGAAAATATTAATCTTATGCATTTATGAGGTGTCCAGTAGCTTTGAAAGTTGGGAGTTATGGAAATAGAAAAGGATTTTATTCTTTGAAAAAACTTAGTTGTGGGAGGGAGTTCTTGGAATCCTTTAATCTGTATTAGAAAATTACCAAATACCCTGATATATAAATATTTTTAAAGGTATAATATTGCAGTGTATATCCTTTCAGAATCAGGGAAGTTGGGAATTATCAAAATCATTTTATGCTGGAATTTATCATCTGTATCCAGAACATAAAAAATTGTTTTTTAAACTATAACATATTCCATTCTTTGGAAAATTGTGGAATGAATGCATTGAAAATTTCAGTGGAGAGCCTTTGAATCATCAAGATAAACTGGACACCCTAATCTATATATTGGCAAGAATATTGCTTTTACATAAACTTCCAACATGATTTTTTTCCTCAACTGTCACCTGCCAAATACTGGGCTAGCTTCAAAAATGCTTTTATCAGTTAAAATGTGTATGCTACTTTAAATTTTTTTAATATTTAATTTTAAAGTTTAATAAGAAAATAAACCATAAAATTCACACAAATATTTATACAAGAAATAACTTTAAATTGTAACTTCTACAGTTGTATGATCAACATGAAGTACAACGTATAATTCACACATGTTTTGTCAATAAATAGTGCAAGTACGATGGAATGTTAAAACATGCTTGTAAAATCAACCTTTTTTCTCAGCAGTAGTATAAATCTCATCAATTGACATGATGATATCCACTTTTGAACATCGGATCACGCTTATTTAGCAGACATTTTTTATCAATACTGGTATTAAGAGTTTTGGAGCCTTTTGAAACTGGACATATACCAAGTATATGTCTGGTTCATTGCTGAGATGTAAAATAATGGATCAAATCCAAATCTTGTAATTTCATCATTACAGAACAATTCCATCTCTTATTGGCTTCTGGATTTATAGGACTAGGATGTAATATGGTTTCGACCCTTACATCAGACATGTTCTCCCGGCTTAGTGCCTCTTTAATTCTTTCATACGTGTATTTCCCAATTGCAATGACAATTTTGGTTTGCAACAGTCTAACTGCATCGCAAATATGACTGTCACATATTTGCTGCAACGCTCTTCTATCATCGCATAAAAGGGATGGAGGAGTAACATTTTTCCCATTCTCAGCCATAAACACTAACGGACAATAATTATGAACAAAAGAGTACCGGAAGAATTGCTCTGGTGTGTGGCAAAGGTCCTTAAAGAAGTTCCAAAATCGCTGTCCGCTTACCTGAAATTTAAACAACAAATATTTATGTTTCATATTGTTCGCTGCATTGGTACTCAAAATGCCCTAATGAAAATCACCAAAAAAATTGTTCACGTATAACCCCCTAACCGGTTGGAGCATTTTTGTATTGAATTCTATTACGATTTTAGGAGGCACACTTCTAATTCATTACAATAGTGCAAAATTAAAATTTGCCCAATCCAGTTCAGCGTCCTCAGGTGGCATATGAGCATCGAATATCTAGGAATGTCATATATCTTCGCCACAATAACGACCATGCTATAAGTGCAATACTGAACATTGCACTTCCTATACATGATTAGGAAATAAGATCAGAGCGGCACACTAACGTGCACAAGCCAAAAATGGAGTCGCAGCATCTATCTAATGCAGTGGTTCTTAACCTTTTTGGAGGTACTGACCCCCCCCCCCCAGTTTCATATGCCGTTCACCGAACCCTTCTTAACCTTTTCGAACCCTTTTCAATATAAAAACAAAAACATAATTT
>JAUJYV010002224.1:0-13375 GCA_033995625.1 Ophyiulus pilosus
ATTTTGGGGGCTGGAACGGATTAATGGCATTTCAATTAATTTCAATGGGGAAAATTGCTTTGAGATACGAGCAAGGTGACGGAACGAATTAAACTCGTATCTCGAGGTATCACTGTACTTATTTTTTGGCGATTTATCCTGCATCAGTAGTGACTTAAACATCATTGTTAAATTAGGTATTTAATAAATTTGGACCTATGCTAGGAAAGTATCAGTTAATCACCTGCAAAAATGTGGGATAATGGTGGTACCATTGATCGAGTTTGTTGTATACTATGTGCTGGTGCTTCTCAATCTTAATATGTGGAGTTCACTTTCTGATGAACTTCATCGGATGAATGTCGAGATACTGTGTAGACCTGTCTCGCTCTTGGAGCGTTAAAAAACCCTCCAGCGAGGGTGGAAGTCCTCCCTCAAGAGGCAAAATTCACAGGTAGGTGATGGCTCAATTTCATGGCTTTGGTGTTCTCGCCAATCTCTGGCAAACAGGAGACTCACATCTTCATAACTGGCTCAGCAGCATAACTTGTATGTAAATGAAGCAATTTTGGCAAGTGTAAGAAAAAGAATTCTAGAAGCTGGCCTTTGAGGATTCAAAGTGCAGAAAGCCCATATGCGCTCTCTGAGAAGAATCGGAAGTAAGCCTTCAATGTGCTAAACAGCAAAAAAAAGTAGTCCTTTGGTCCAATGATACAAACATCGAAGTAAAACTACTGTTCTTTTAAGCTCAGTTTTTCTATTTTGAAAAAGATTCGATTCGATGTATGTATTTCAATAGCCTTTTGATTCTTCTTAGAATTTATGGGCTTTTATCGCACTATGCTTCCTCTGAGGCCAGCTCCTCAACGTCGTCTTTCAATTCAATACGTCTTTAAGCAGTTTTTGCAGATAATGCTTCATTTGCATGCAAGTTAATTGTGCGGCTGAGCTAATTCTGAAGACGAGTCTTCTGTTTGACAGCGATTAAAGAACTAACATTCTGTCTCGCCTGGCTGAATACCTTCATTTACAGCCTGATCTCACTGTGCCATCATGAGAGCCTGACTCAGCAAACCGTTTTAAGCCAGTTTAATTAAACACTCTTAGGTGGACATTCACTGCCCTTGCTATTTTCACTTGGTTCATTTTGTACAATTTGTAACCACAGAAACATCTCTTGTTTGAACTCATTGTGTGTCGTTCGATCAATCTAATGCAAAAAAATTTTTAAATAAGCATAATGTGCAAGCAAAGAATTACGAAACTCTGCTTGCATGCACATTCAAAAACGGCGAATTTGAGAAGTAATTCCAGATTGCAGTGTCAATGTCCCCAGAATTATTATAAAATATTTAGTTATCTTAATTGGTGATCATTCAATGCACAACCAAAAAATAACGAAATTTGGATCGTCTTAATTGTAGACCAATTTATTTTTTAAAATTACTTGTTTCTCTGTCCATAATAATTTAGATTTTCATAAATGATGTATATTGTTTTCTTTCATAGACGGATTGCTGCGTGTAGATCTAGCTAGTTATTTACAGAAAGGTTTTTTGTTGTTAATTTACCATGATCAGATTTAACTTGTTAGTAAGCACTCTGAAATGCAACTGATACTCTGGTAGGTTAGGTTAGGTTAGGTTCAGAGAAACCCTTGTCAAGACTCCTCCAGGCGTCGAGTGAGAATTCTTGATAATTACAAAGATGCCATATTTTGGTTCCTCAAACTTCTGTACCTTATCTTAACTTTCTTTCAGACTTCAGAATGAGTTAGCTGACGTTCTGCAAGAATCCATGAAGCGGTTGTATGAGTTTAGCAAATCAAATGAACTCATTAACATCCCTGCATCTGTAGCACTACCAGAATTGATTATCAATGGGTTCGACACTGAACAGATTTTTCAGCAATTAGAATTACATAACAACGCGATCAATGGCCAATTGATCAAAGGAATTTCCAAATTATTAAAATGCAATAAAAAAGATTGCAATGCTGTGGAGTCCCTTGATCACCAGACAAGTGGTGGTGGTGAAGAGTTAAGTGAGCCGTCTTCAATTGAACAGTCTGAGACAGATGTTGAAGATTCTGGTGACGAAGATATCAAAAAATTGAAGACAATTTCAATATTTAACAATGATATCGGCAAAGAAGATTCAGAATTCGATTATTATCAAGATGTTCCCTCAGATGAGGAATATGATGATGATGATATAGAAGATGAGGAGTATGATGATGATGATATAGAAGATGAGGAATATGATGATGATGATGATGATATAGAAGATGGTGACGGTGATAATGATCAAGTCAAAAGAAAGGTGAGTAAAATAAAGTTTGATACTATTAACAACATGTTATGAATGATACGATTCATAATTTTGTAATTGTTAAATTCAACAATCAAAATCGCCTGTAGCACATTTGCAATGAGTAATTTATGAGCTCTCCATACTTAATCACATGTTGCAAAAGCAAATTGATTGAAAGTGTTGTTTTGAGTGTGTTTTATTAAAATTGGTTTCTGCTGAGTCGTGGAGAAAGCTGCTGCATCTGGTGCTGAAGTTTATAGTGCATTTGTTACACACTAATTAGGTTGAAGTTGGTAAACTTGCATGCACTTCATGTACTTAGTAATCCAATTTTATCCAGAAGACCAGGGAGATTTAATCAGCACAAGCATGGTGATGTAAATCAAGTACTGCCAAGTGTTTGATATAAATTAAAGAATTTAAACTTGATTGTATTCAAGTTTTTCACAAATCAACAATTGAAAATACAGAAATTTGGTATTTGCTTCCTTATGTGTTTCTCTTGAAGAGAAATGCAAAAGGTCAAATAGGCTATTTATAGATGTATTGGACATATTTTCAGTAGGTGCCCTTTCATTCGGCAAGGACTTGCAACACAAACGTCTTCTAGTGGTGTTAACATGCTAAAGATTTTAAAGCTGTGAAAACAACTAATGAAAATGTAAAGTAACCTCAAAAAACATGGAAAAACATTCAATTGCGAGCATTGATATTTTTCAACTGTTGGAATCTTATTTGCATAATTTGATCTGATTTACTTAATGTAAAAATCAAATACTTGTGTTTTATGTTTGAATTTATACACTCCTGACAGTGTAAATACATAGAAGATTAAGTTAAAAGCTAAGAGTTAAAAGCTTGGTTTACCTGCACTCAAAACAGCTTCATAAAGACCCTAAACACAGATAATAATATTCCATATGTATTTTCCACAGTCATACACGCTGTCTAATCAATGGTTAAATAAGTGTTCAGTTGAGCTTTTTAACTGATAGTTAGAATAAGGCTTCATTAGCTTTGGTTAAATGACAAAGGTGTCATCAGCAACAAAGACAAATGGGGCTATTTTTTGCTGCCCTTGCAGTTAGTTTTCTTTTAGCAGTTGCGGATCATATGCAAAAACAATTTATTTATGGTTGTATTTCTGAAAATGTCTCTGAAAATTCGTCCTTGACAGCCAGTATTTATATAAATGAAATTGTAGTTTTCATCTGCAATTGCTAGAAGGACAATGCTAAAGAACCCTTTATATTTATAGAACTGACTTTCACTTAATACTGTAGCCTGCAAAGTAATGTTTCCCATCTATGGCACCAATAATGTGTAAAGGCCAATACACTTTGTAGAAATTTGTAGCCACTCTTCTGTAGAACTTGGAAACTAAAAATAAATAAATGCAACTTTTAATTTCTTTTCAGGAAATTACCGAACATCGAGGCTCCTTAAGCTTTTACAACGAATATGGCCAAACTAATGAAAACATGCCCTTGAGTCCTGCGGGCATAACTGATATATCTATGAGCGAAACTATGTTTTCTATGCCAGAGGCACCACCACCAAAAAGAATAAAGACGTCTCAAGGTGATGAGACTGTTAACAAGGTAATTAATCTCATGAAGTCGTTTTTAGATATTCAAAAAAATAAAGAGATAAAAGACAGTGCGAGCGCCTTTGGAGAACTGGTGGTGACATCTATGCGTAGCATACATTCGGTAGCAAGACAAGTAGCGGTTAAAAAACAAATCTTCGATATACTTTGTAATGTTGAAATCGCAGAAGATGTGGAGCGCCAGGAAAAGGCTAAAGGTTCCACTGTTGTACATACTATGTGTGAAAGCTAAGGTAATTTATACGTAAACCAAAAATAAATAATTTAAAAGTGAAAAGGTACTTTCGTTTATTATTATTTATGTAATCTTTAAGATGTTCAATCAGTGCTGCACAGACCTCTGGTATGATGTATGAGATACTTTGCTTTGAAATTTCAAACAGATACATTAAACTGATATAAGTCTCCAGCTGCTAAAAACTGCATGCTGAAAACCCAATGCCTGCTGCATAAATATCTTTGGGCTGCCGTCTGAACCACAGGCGTACCTCAGTTCGGTTCGGTGTTCTTCTACAACTTTTGAGCCCCCTTGAGAGAATTTCTCGACCCAGTTGTACACTGCTTTACACGACAAACACTTTTCACCGTAAACAGGAGACATTTCGTTATGGATATCATTTGCAGGAAGTCCTTTGGCCCAGAAAAAACGCGCAACAGCACTCTGCTCTTCCACATTAGTCTTCGAGAATGGATGCAATTTCAACACTACCTGTGCATGCGCACGGCAACTGTCACTTGACTATCATAAAGCTGGACTGTGTTGCCACCTAAAGACACATTGGGAAATAACCCACCTCTATTTTCAGCTTTTCCACATGAGTTTGTGACTTAATGACTTTCCCTTGTATATTCATGAGCAGAAGTATGATGCTACATAATAAATAAGCATACCTTTCTGTGATCCTGTCAGTTTCTATTTCTAAAATAATATGTAGTTACTATAAATTAATAAACATAGCTTAATGACTGCAGCTATTGACAGTATATAAACATGTCCTTCAAACCAAATACGTGTAGTTTGTTGTGTAATCTGAATCGATCAGGAGTAAAAACCTGATACCATCAGATTGAAAAGTTGATAAATAATTACTAAAAGGTCGTCTGAACGCCAGTCTTAAATTTCAGTTAAAGGCTGACTGAGCCAAGAGTAACTTCATTTTTTCCCTTTGATCTAGACCGCCTCCGACCGCCTCGTCGAAATGAGGCAAAACTCATTTTTCTGAATGCGAAAATGCGTAATAACGTTGCTAACACGTGACACGGAAATGGGGTAAGGAAACTTTTTTTAGTGAAAACATTGAGGATCTTTGGTGAAGACGGTGCTTTAGGAACATGGCTGTGTGAAGGGTTTTATGCGCCGCGAGTCACGTGCGCTCCGCGCGTGCTTGATGCATGTTCATGAAGCAAATTTGTTCACAAATGGTGTTCGTAGACAGAGACGAGAGAGTAATCCACGTGTGTGTGGCTTGCAATAACCTTTACCAGCACCCATGTATGGACATCATTATTGAATGATCCATATTCCTATGACGGTTTAAACAAAAGATTCATCCAAATTTCAGATGAAATAATTTAGATGGCAATTAATAAGATGCATCATTTCGTCTTATTTCGGGGACAAAGAAAATAGTTGATAACGCATCTTGTTTTAAGATATTTCGATTTGCAGTGTAGGCTTACAAACATTGAGATTTCCTTAGTCATAGTCAAAATATTCGTTATCATAAAAATGCAGGTTATTACATGCACTTTGCAATAAAAGTTTCCGAAATTTCATTTTCATGTTTTTTGAACAAGTAAAGTTAAGGCCAGATTCAAATTTTGAAAATTCTCGGCAGTTGTTTATTCTTGATTGAGATGTAAGATTTTGGTGACGATTTTGATTTCGATATGAAAGTGTTTTTAAATATTGTTTCCCATGTCACTGCCTTCGTTTTTCTGTTGTATATTCCCTTGAAGGGATCGGATTTTGGGTTAGACCAGCAAAAGCTTAGTGCCATATTTAGGTCCAAAGTATATTCATCGCAAAGAATATTGGCTTTGTTCGAAATCTTGTTGCTTTCAGGCACAGTTAGGCAATAACAATCAACCACCCAATCAACTGTGATCAGCACTGCCGTGTTTGTTTTTTGCCTCATCCTCTAGTCTTAATACTACAAAGCAATCAGCCAACTTTTAACACTTCGTTTGTTCTATTTCCTTAACATGTGTATCCAGCATTAGCCACTTATCCCTAGGCTTTTCTTACCTTATCCTCGAGGGAAAGCGTGCTTAACGGATGTGCAATCTCAAAGATCATTTTTCACGTGCTCTATAACAGCCAAATTCATAATTATACTGTGTATCGTTCAGTGCTAAAGTAAAGAGATTTAAACGGTTGGTTACTGTATAAGTTTTCCTTTCGCTCGATCATTCTGCGTTTTTACGGCATCATGTGATGCATTAATACCAGTCTATTTTTGATAAGCCCCTCTGTTGCTTAAAGGAAAAATGTTACAAAACAAACTTCCTGCAATGAATCGCTAACATTTTTTTCAAACGCTTTCACGTGAATTGTTAATTTGGCAAGATATCGACAAGTCTCTGGAACTGACACTGTAGCAAAGCTAAAGTCCAGAGCTTGTGTAATGACAGTTATTTATCAGGTGACATCCGAAGTGCCATTGAATCTCAGGCTGCTCAAGTTTAGGATACTTGCTTGTGATGCCACTTATCCAATTTGATGCAATCTACATCTTAACCAGTGATGTGCGTTTTGTAGTTGATTAACCAATAAAGACTAATGGCTAATGTTTTATTGGTTAGTCAATAGTCTTGGATATTCTGATTGATAATTTTGTATTAGGCATAATAGTTCTAGACCAGTATTATTCAAATTGGGTTCTGTGGAAAGCTTTCAGGGGGTCTGCGACGTTTTCATAAAATCCACAATATTCACAAGACTAATTAGTTAATGCATATATAAATCACTATACATATATTAACCTGTTTTAAAAACATCGGTTCTAGTTTTTCCTCCGAGCTGTTAGTTTGACTGAATTATCAAAAACGAAACAAGAGTCGCAATAAAAATGGCAGTAATTTAGAATATTGTTAAGCCACCACAATATGGCGGAAGGTGTTTCTCACGCACTGGCTGAAAAAACACCATTGAAGCACGGTTAAGACATTCCTACTGGGCAAAACGATGACTGGCCCAAAGTTATAGCATATTAATTGCTCGAAATGTTGTCTAACAAAAACACGGTTGGCCCAACTAAGTAAGGCTATAATCCTTAATTGAAACTATTTGACTGTTCGAAGACTACTACAATATGATTGGAGATTTTCGACTAAATTAGTATTGATTGATATACATACTTCTGGCTAGTTTAGTTGTGATTATCAGTCACGATTGAACATGTATTCATCTAATGCCAATCCCTGCACTGCAAAGTGAAACATCTAATTTTATTTTTTAAATGCATTTGAAGTTAAGATATTCATCTGAATATGAGATGGAATTGCATCTGTTTTATACATTTTTTATATCACAAGTACATACAACACAAATATTTTCTCAAATGTATCTTAATATAATATGCATCTTATTCGTATTGCAATTTAGAACAAAAAATACCCATAATCCTTTGGGCACTGCAACAGGCTGTGAGTCATAGGATGCAACTGAAAACAGGAAATAACCCCGTTTTCAGTTGGCCCTATGTAGATGTCAGGTTTCTGGTTGTGCCGGATTACGGAATTAGTTTAAGCCAGCCAACCTTAACAAAACAATAATGATAACGACAAACAGCGCTGGCGGCCCGGAATGTCAAGGACTACCCTATGCATTGGAATGTTTTTACATAAATGTCCAGGAATCTAGTATGTCAATTCTATACAGTATTATTTTCATCCTATAATTCGAAATGCATACACATTTTACACAAAAACTGTTGATAGCAGTCTTGAGTTTTTCTGGGGTGATTTGTTAAACATGGTAATAGGAAGTAATTCCGATTACGCATTGGTGGTTGTTTTATTTATTGTTAAGCATGGAATTGGAATGGCGTCCGAATATTCACTATAGCGTTCTGATAAGATAATGTTCGATTACTATTGTGCACTGAAACATGTGTGTAACGCACAAATTACGTGTTTTAAACAAGACTGCATATATTTACCATTTGTCTAGTGGAATTATGATTTGCATTTTAGGCGGAACTTGCTTCTTTTTCCTCATTTGCACACACTGCGCGAATAACTGGAACTCTACTTTTCATCTTCTGTTGTAATTAAGTCGGCCATCATTTTTCTTGAGGTTTCTATGGATTTCTGAGCCACATTTCCTTTCCTTATGAAGTATTTAATTTTCACTTTCTTTTCTGCTAATGCTTTCAAGTGTAAATTGGTCATTAAGTGAATCCATTAAGTTCCGCATTTCTTGGAAAATTGCTTTTCTCATACTATTATTAGTTTCATGTGACAACATTAGCTACAAAGACGTTTCGGTTTGTGCTATTAAGAAGAATAAGCGCCTTCATTGGAGTACAAAAAAATTGTTTGCACTGCTTTGTTTTTCATTAATAATTCTTGTAAAATTTGAACATTGAATTGGCCATACGTGTCTTAACGAGAATTAATCGTCAATGTTCATTCTTACTTTGCCAAGAACAAACTGTAAATAAAAGTTTGCTTGAATTGCTCCAAAACATTTTGGACTTTTGGGCTTAGCTACACTCACTATTAATAGAAAGTTTTAGCATGGCAACGTCTTTATACATACCTTAACTTTAATGGCGGGAAGGGAGGAGCCACGCATTGAACTACCCAATGAACTAACTGAACGTAATGGGTGCGCATGCGTGGTTCTTCCCTTTCCGCTATTAAATTTAAGGTATGTACAAGTATAAAGACGTTGGCATGCTAAAACTCTAATATTTAAAATACGGGGAGTATTGAATCGTCCATTCTCTACATCACAATATTTTAAAGATTTTAAACATGTGTTTAAGAATCATATAAACAAATCATGTTCAATGTTACAATTGAAAAAATGTAATTCAGTTTGACCATAAGATCATGATATAAAAAAAGTAATCTGAATTTTTATAAAAACGTTGTGTAACTCCTGAAAATGTTCCATCAAAATTATAAATACCGCTGTATGTAGGACAATTTTGAGCAAGAGTTGGAGAATTGCATTGTAATGTGTACTTAACCAGAAATATATTTATATATAATTTTTGTATATGGTGATAATAACTTATTGTAAATGAAATTGTGGTACACTAAAATACTCTGATTGGCTACTTTGAAGAAAAGTTGTAGGAAATGATATATATAATGTTGCATATATGAGCAAGAAATATTATCCATGTAAAATTCATAAACTATACAACTAGTAAAAAGTTCCTTATTTTTAGCTAATTTCTATGTGCTCGAAATGAAAAATCGGCTTCTATTGTTATGTAATGAAATGTGGCGTCTTTTCACAGTTGTGCTTAGACAAACAATTAATCTCACCAAGAACTTTTAACACACGGTTGATGAGATGTTAAATTAGAATGCATTCCTATGCATCTGGGGTTTACATTTTTGCAAATGAAATGGTTTAATGAAATATTTCTAGCAGTAAATAATTACAAGGATAATGGGTAGAAGCAATGATGGCACTTCGCTGACTAAGTCTAGTCTTTCTCACTTACAATGCATCTTGATTTTGTTTTGAGCCACAGTGGCTTAAAAGTGCCGTGGCAGTATTTTTCTGTGCATTGGAATTTTTTTATCTGTTTGAATTTTAATCGGAAAAAAACGCTGTAAGTAAATATAAAAGAATGCATAAAAACCTTTTATTAGTTGCAATTACGAATTTAAGAAGCTTTGTTGTGTTGTCTCCTACAGAAATGGGCGATTTTTTTTCGTGGTGTGCATGGAGAGTCTTTAATGTTATTTATTGTTCCTTTTTATAGTTGAAAGCAAAAATCAAGTCTCTGGAAGAAAGTAATTTATTTGAAAAGCCTTGGCAACTAATGGGCGAAGTCTCTGTTACCGGAAGACCCGAGAACAGCTTACTGGAGGAGCATTTGCCGTTTGATCACATGACCAGACAAGGTAAATGACTCAATTTCTCTTAATTAACGATGCCGGTTTAAGTAAAAGGCCGTAATATTTAAAATACCTTTTCTTTACATCCAATCAGCGCCCTTAACTACCCCGATCAAAAGTTGGAAGACGTAATCATCCAGCAGATTAAATATAAGGTACGACGCAACTGTAATTTGCAGCATTTAGATTAATTAATAAGTTTGGGTTATCGGTGGTGTGAAACGTTTTCACACGTCACTCGTTTTAAAATTACATTTGCATTTCGAGACCTTTTAATTCGTTTGATCGTCTACGATTGCTTCTGCAGCATTGGATTTGGGGTGTTTGCACGTTTCTTTAACATTATATTACTCAACGGACTTAAGTGCTTTAACCTATCGATTTTCAAGCGTGAAAAACCTATATGTGTGATAGAACATCTTACAGTTATGACATCTTATCCATTAGGTGTGTTAGGAGCGCATGCTCAAGAGTGCTTCCACACCTAAATTGGTTGATTTATGGTTCCAGTCGGCTATTCAGTACATGTGCTTCAGATGGAGTTCGACGAGCAATTCCAGATCACGAAACATTTAAAAACTTATGAGACTGTTGCAGGAACAGTTAATTTGTTGCTTAACGCTAAATTCATTAAGTGGTAGATATGAGTGTGGCTTACCAAATTAATGTATTATGATGTCGAAATAGCAAAAAGGTTCCTTCATAAATTTATGAAAATGGAAGCTCTGTAGAAAACATTTTTAGGAAAGATTTTATACGTAGATATTTATATTATCACGTGAGACCTCTTCCACCGTGAGACTGACATGTTCGTAAGATACATTCTGGAGTTTATTAGATGCGCATAAGAATTCCATTTGTGGTTGATTTAGGATTCTCTAAACGTTTATTTATTTTTTATATCAATTGAGTGTGGCTTGTTGTTGAGTGTATCAATTGTTGATTTTTTTTTTAAATTATACAAAATTGTCGATTCCATGGCAGAAGAGTCTTGCTACAATTTTTCAGTGGAAATCATTTCTTAAATTAAAGATAAGTTCTTAAAATGATTACATTGCTAGTGAAGACTTTAAGACTACCTTAATTTTAAAAAGTTTAATTACGAAGAAAAACACAATTTTGTTGTGATGATAAATGAGAAATGTAAACATTGAGCATTTGAATGTTGCACTTTGATCTTTGTTCAGAGATTTATTTATGCAGACAATTTTTTAGTGCAAGTAGTAATAATTTGTTTTGAATTTCAGACATGGGATGACGTGAAACGTAAAATTAAGCCAAATGAACAGCCATTTGAATACAAAAAAATCGCTTATCCTTAATCAAGAAAAAAGCAAATCAAGCCTTGCTGAAGTTCATGCGCAAGAATATTTGAAACGACAGACAGCAGGTAAAATTTGTGCACTTTTTCTTCTTTGGTTTGTTTCCATTCAGTACGCTGGGAGGGTCGCGTGATATTTTCAAAGATTTCATTTGTCATCACTGTAATGCGAAACTTAAAATCATTTCCGACTTTTAGTTGGCGACATTCCTAGAAATGTTGATGGAACGGGGTAAAGCACACCCACACATTTCAGATAGATTACGTCAAAAAATTATCTTCCACTTTCGTGAAATGAAGCAGAGCTATTATCGAAAAGCATTGCCAAAAATGGGACTAGAATAGCCATTTAATCGAGCTTTAATGTGCTACAGGAGGTTGCTATGCTAACAGCACGTTCAAATCCCATTACAGCGGAATGGGAAATGCGAAAATAGCTACGGCATTTCCAGCATAGACGTGGTCCTCGATGAACAAAAATTGCCAGCAAATCAAACTTTTAAAAATATTATCTGTTCAATTACTTCCATATGCCAAGCAATCATCATTTCTTTTGCATTTTTCCTCCCCTCAGGCATTATGCACCCATCCTTTGGTTTCTGAGCATTGTATCATCTTAAATCACTGGTGGGCAGATGTGCATAATGGCTTCATTTTACTCTTAAATGTATATCGATTTGCTAACGACTGCGTTTTGAGCATTTTTCCAATTGTGCATTTTAATGACGAGAGCTGGAAGGAGCTTTTAAATATTGACGATGGATGAATATCGTTTGAGTTTCCGAACATGCAGCAGTCTATCATTTTTGTCCTAAGTGCACATATTTTGAATGTGATATGAGAATTTTGAAGTGACCTTAAAGATAGCTAAGGGATACTATTTTCTATCCACTTGTTAACCTGCCCCCACGCACCAAGTACTCTGAAATATGAATCAATGGCAAAATTATTGATTTGAAATGAGCAACCGTTTGGCCACTCTTATTATTTGGTATTCATATGTACTGTATGTTCGTTGCTTGAAGTACATCAGCAACACTACTGGTGCTACTTTGTTGCAGAAGTTTCATTTCCATTTGCTACATGGTTTTTCCTTGTTGATAAAAACATATGTTGATCATAAAGGTCAAAAAAACATAAAGGGGATCATGAAGTCATTCTTGGAATGCAAAAACGTTGCTGATATACAAGTAGTAATTGTTCCAGTACACCATTGAGGAATGAATCGTCTACCAGGGAATTGATAATTTAGTCGTTTATATTTTAATAATAAATTAATAAAAATTAATCATAAATATAATAAGAATCAATGTGAGGTGGGCTTATTTAAGTGTAGGACTGTTCAGCAGGTGTAAAACATGCCGTGTTCAAACTGGTGGAGGGAATTTTTAAGAATAACAGTCGAGGTGTCAAAACGTATGACATCAACTGTTTTATCGAACTCGGAGCTACATCATACCATTATTATCAGTCTTTTTCCTGCACGTAGGTCAGACCAGTATTAAGGGTCAGGTGCTGCTCTGAGTACCATCAAGAGTTCGAATGGGAAGTTCAACTGTACTTCCATGTTTGAAAATATTTCCACCAATTAATTTAGATTTGAACAGAAGATTAACTAAATCTTTCAGAAAGTACCATAGATTGCTTGTCTCGTCCTCAGTATGTCCCATTCTAGAGATTCCAGCATCCAATAGTGGCAAGTTACAAATCTGGCGGCCATTTGCTGTTCCATTTCTAACCAAAGTAAAGATTATCGTACAGTCCCATAAGAAAAATATATCAGACTAATACAATTAATCAGATTAATAAGAGATCAAATGAGAAAGTCAATCTGTCAACTCCAATTAAAAGTAAGTCAAGGTTATATGGGACTTTAAGGGGCCATTAGCAGTAAGACATGGGACCTATGGATAACGGGTCTCATAAACCCATTGTATGGGGTCCCATACATAGGAATTTTCACTTGGGATGTTTGGTCAGCATTTTATGTAAAGTGGAACCTCGCATAACGAGCATAATTGGTTCCGGAGTCTTGCTCGTTATGCGAAACACTCGTTAAGCGAAAC